>CM055266.1:130690062-130769209 GCA_029237695.1 Conchocele bisecta
GCAGCAAACACACCGCATACACCAAGTGTAAATTTCACCCCGCGGGTCACAAAGTCATATCAAAGATCAATACATGTTGTTGCTGATGTCAGTCTCATATTCATCACTAGACTGGTACCCTGTCTGATGCGCGCCTAACGAAACAATACTACCGGGAACCAGTCTAAACTGACACGGCAAACGTGTTTAAGTGAATTGGGTCTCTAGTCTCTATCTCTGACAAATCCCAGTTTATTGAATTAGCGGCCAGACCAAGCAGTGGATTCGCGTAGTCTGCCCATGGTTTACAATTTTCGCCAATCTCTAATTAAAAACATCAATAATTACTTCAGCGGACAATGCGAATTCGTCATAGGCTGCTTAAATGTTCGGGCTTGATCAGGATGTACATTGGACTGAAATCAAATTAGCCTGGTGTTCTCTGCCGGTTTGGACACCTATCTTGCGTGAGATTATCCATTACTCAACTTGACACATTCACATTGTTCGTTACTTACAAAAATCACGGTTTTCACAGGCCGCGTCACATAGACTATCGTTTTAATAAAGACAAAATGACCGTTGTTAATTTCAAATGATGGCGTGAAATTGAGAATAAGAAAGTAAAATACTAATAGTCATGCTAATTAAACTGCTTACGTGTAATTACGACAAAGCAAGCCGCGGATGTACTTATCATGAATATAATTAACTTCCCTTTGAATATAATTTCCAAAACTAGGCCGGGTTCAAAAACAATAACAACAACATAATATGACATAGCATAGTTTAATTTAATTGACCATGTTTGCCATTTTTATGCAATTTTTGAATTGATAAAAAGCAGAACCCACCACCCACTCCACGATCGTGCAAAAACAAATCGTCAGGTGGAAGTGTATACAGCGGGAAAATGTTTGACCCTTGGAACAACGGCCACCTGTCAACAACGGCCACTTTGGCCACTTCCCTTGGCCAGCTGTTGTTCACAGGTTCGACTGTATGTGTGAAATGTAATAAAATGTTTATTTAACAAAGTGAGCTGATTATCTTGAAATAATGCTCTTGTGATTGGGTCCTATCGTTTGTTTAGCATAAGAACCCAATCACTTGTGCACTATGTCACAATAATTAGCTAACATTAATTCACATAGTGTAACAAATTGACACATATTTCTATAGGTGGTATATGCCGTTTATTATACCCACGCAACGAGTTGTTGAGGGGGTGTTTACTGGATTCAGGTTGTCTGTGCGTCCGTCCGTGCATGTGAACGTCTGTCCGTCCGTGTGTCTGTCTGGGCAAACGAGAGGGCACTTGTTGGGTACAAAAGTACCCAACAAATGCTCTCTCGTTTGCCCAGACACGTCCGTCCATCCGTCTGGACGTCCGTCCGTCCGTCACTAAGCTTAACATCAGAGAAATATGTTATAACTTCTATTTCCTTCATCTAAAATGCTTAATATTTCACACATGCATTCCTGTAAGGCTCTACTACCATGCTGTGCCAAATCCACGACCGTCCAACCCCCGCTGATCCCAAGGTCAAGGTCAAATACTTAGTATCTTTACAAAACTTAACATCAGAGGAATATGTTATAACTTCTATTTCCTTCATCTAAAATGCTTAATATTTCACACATGCATTCCTGTAGGGCTCTATTACCATGCTGCGCCAAATCCACGACCGTCCAACCCCTGCTGATCCCAAGGTCAAGGTCAAATACTTAGTCTCTTTACAAAACTTAACATCAGAGAAATAAGTTACTTCTATTTCCTTTGTTGAAAATTCTTAATTAATATTTCACTTGTGCATTCCTCTAAGATTGTACTACCATGCTGTGACAAATCCACGACCGTCCAGCCGCTGCTGATCCCAAGGTCAAGGTCACATACTTAGTCTCTTTACAAAACTTAACATCAGAGAAATATGTATAATAACTTCTATTTTTTTCAGTTGTAACTTCTATTTCCTTGCTCAGATCTGCTTCACATTTCACACACGCATTGCTCCAATGGACCTCTACCACCCTGTGACAAATAATTCACGTTCGTGTCGCCCCCGCTAAGCCCAGAGTCAAGGTCACAAACCCATACAATTGGAATTTGTTTACATATTTAGGGGTACCTGGGCACACATGGGGGGTATTCCGTAAGCCTCGCTTACTGACCAATCTAGTTTATCCAGGTGAGCTGATTAACGAGTGAATGTAGCGAACCAAGTTTGTTTAGCGATAGGACCCC
Organism: Conchocele bisecta; assembly: GCA_029237695.1. Taxonomy (NCBI): domain Eukaryota; kingdom Metazoa; phylum Mollusca; class Bivalvia; order Lucinida; family Thyasiridae; genus Conchocele; species Conchocele bisecta. The sequence continues at coordinate 130,692,287 of CM055266.1, forward strand.
ATCACGAGGGTAGTATTTCAAGATAATCAGCTAAGATGGTTAAATAAACATTTTCTTACATTTCATACATGATACTTCACAAAAAGCGAATCAAGTAAAATATCAAGTAAAATTAATTCCTGGTGGCGTGTTGTAGTGAAGGCGACTGTCCCGTGATTCAGATGGTGTGTCTCCGATAACATGATTTGATTGGTTGAAGGAAACCTGTCATTACGGGCATCATTTCTCCATATATGGTAAACACGAGAGTTGTGTAAACTACTGCTGCCGAGTGGTGTAATGCACCATTATATTACTGTAAACTACTGGCTGAAATGTAAGAAAGTATTATAAAATTGCAACTAAGAAGTATTATGTTTCACAAATTTTACTTCTTAACCTTTGGACCGCTACACACAACAATTGTCGTCTACTGATGCTTTTATATCTTGCCTTATTTCTCAATAAAAACATGGTTTGACAGCACATTGAAAATGATTCTGAAGTACTGTCAAAGCATGTTGAAATTATTTTAAAGTGCTATCAAAGCATGTTTCTGATGATAAAAATGGAAAATAGAAAATAAACAGCAGACGACAAAAAATTAAGATAGCGGTGTAAGGGTTAATATGGTAATTGCGTGAATGCATTGTCAAATTATCTCCCTATTTATCACAGTCTTTGATGGTATGTAGCAGAATACAGCACAAAGTCCTTGATAGTTGATCAAACAAAATGATGCATTCAGTTGATACACTACCACCTTCATTAATCTTGATAATCAAGCAGTTGATTGACAGAGCCTGAGCTGTAGCACAGCTCAGGCTCTGTCAATCAATTTCTTGATTTCAAGCCCAATATTCAAGTATTTTAAAATAAAGAAATTGACAAATATTGGCAGATGGTATTTGTCATTTGTTGCCCATGAAGTGAAAAACCACATATTGAATATATGTATGTGACTGAAAAAATTGGGCTTATGGGTTTTGCGACCAGTGTAGATTCAGATCAGCCTGTGCATCCGCACAGTCTGATCAGGATCTGCACCGTTCACCATTCCATCAGTGAAACACCTGGCATGCTGTTAACAAACAATACAGATTGTTATCAGGCTGTGGGAGTGCGCTAATTGATCAGACGCTACACTGGTCACACTCCCATAGCCCCATTTCCCTAGTCACAGCCACATGTATGATAACACTAGCTATCTGAGGCCCAGTGTCTTTAACACCAATTTCAACCATGCCTACTACTGTCTGTTCCACGTTTTGCTGCCGATGAACTTTGCGAGTTACAAGGCAAAATTGCCAAATTCTAAGTAAAAAAGGGGGAGATAATCCATGACCCGGGGGTTGATTGAAAAATCCAAATAAACTTTGCGAATCTACTCGTCATAATAAAAAGTTAGTGAACGTCCCCAATTTTTTTTATTTGATAATATTTTATCGAATATTGATTTTATTGCGAAAAAATGATTTTCTTGTGGGAATTTAAAATGGGTGAAAATTAGGAGGAGCTGGGGGAGGAGTCAAAATACAAAAAAAATTGGAAATTGACTCGGAAACCTGGTTAGATAGCTTGGAAATGATGTAACTAAGATTACAAAAGTTAGATTTTGAAAATCGGTCTACCATTTATGAAAAAGTACTTACATTTAAATATTTTTTAGATTTAATGTGTGTAATAGCCAAAAGTTTGTTGGCAGCAAATGGTGGAACAGGCATTACTGAGTAGTAGGTCATTGATGCCATGTGTTTTGCAGGAGTACGAGAAAGGAAAATGAGAGTTGTTCAAATTTACAGCTGGCAAACCATTGGTTATCGGCCCTTGGTAGCTGCATCACCATGGAAATGGAGCCACAAGGTGTCGCTATAAACACAGAGACAAACGTAAGTTGTATTTCTTTTACCTTTGTGAGGGGTATAAACTTTTTTTATTTTACGACGATTACAAACAAGCATGAGAGCACTTATACAGATGCTTTCGTTGGCACAGATGAATGCGTAAGGGTGGTCATTAATGTGGGAGGAACCCGGGGGAAACCCACTCTGTCTATGGGGATTTAACATGGGGAGTGGGGGTTTTTTCACAATAAAATCAATATTGGACCAAATTTCTTGAAATAAAAAGAAGGCTCACTCTTAAATTTTGATAAAATTTAATATTGTCAATTTTTTTTTTTTTTTTTTGCATTGTTTGTATATCTGTAAAATTTGGGAAGGTTTCGTGAAACTGACAGTAGTTTTTAGCTCGCCTGCACGAAGTGCAGAAATACCTAATGGCATACCACGGTTGCGGCGGTGGCATGCACAAACTTAATGTTGGGGTGAATATCTTATAACTTCTGTTTCCTTACATGGAACACATTGATATTTCATACATTCATTCCTCAGATGACCCTCTAGCATGCTGTAGCAAATACACGACGAACCGCCCACCCGTTACTCCAAGGTCAAGGTCACAAACTTAGGTAGTCGACAAACTTAACGTTGGGGTAAATGTGTTATAATCTCCGTTTCTTTTCATGGGACACCTTGATATATTATACATGTATTCCTCAGATATCCCTCTATCAAGCTGTAGCAAATCCACAACCCACCGCCCACAGCTTACCCCAAGGTCAAGGTCACAAACTTAGTGTGTCCACAAACTTAATGAAATGCCAAGACATGTTTTCATTTTGAAGCAAACTATTCAATAATTGTTGTCTGTTGATGTGTAAACAGTAGTGATTTTATTACACCCAATTAAAATTTTAAAATACCCAATTGCTTCAGAAATGATGGAGTGACGATACTCAATTACTAATTCCTTATCTGGAGCCCTGCAGAATACTGGATACTCCAAAGTAGGAGAATCAGGAAGTAACCTCAACAAGTCGTTACAACCAAGGCATATGTGACCATCCATGCAAAACTTGTACACAAAATCAGGAAGTTAAATCAAACTTCCTCATCTTGAGCATGAGAATACAGACCTAAATGTTTTGTAATCATGGGCACAGGTGACCCTCCGCATGAGCAATTTAACGGCGCGTATCGACGGCGATACATACGAGTGTCGGTTTGTCCGGGGAACCAACATAAACCAAGCACAGGCACATTTCAACACCTCAGGCACGACTTTCACATGTACGGCCCCCGCAGTAACTGGTAAGCTGTTTTTACTTAACAATCACATATGTGGCTGTGACTGGAGAAATGAGGCTTATGGGATTTGTGACCATTGTAGATCCTGATCACATAGCACATTCCTGTAGCCTGGTAACAATCTATATTGCTTATCAGAAGCATGACGGAATTACCAACAGATGCACAGACTTATCTGGATCTACACTGGTCGCAAAACTCCAGTCACAGCCTCATATGAGACAAGCCATGTGATTTTGTACCTAAGAAGATTCACAATTTTTCATAAAATATATTTACAGAAACTGATATGTGACGTCAAAAGTTGACAGATGTTTCATAGAAAATCATATTCTTTAGACATTTCATCAACTTTTGACGTCATTTACGGATAATATCATAAATTTTGTAAGTATTTTTCATGAGATATTGCACATCTTCTTGGGTACAAAATCAGATGGCTTGTCTTATATTGATGTATCAGGTATTTATGTTGATACTTTTCATGATCAGTCTGGATTTAAAACTATTTTCTCCGATGTTTCATTGGTCAAACGACGTCACATGACGGTATTTGATCACAACAGTGTAATGCTGCTATGTAAACTAGTGCATGCTGCTTTCAAGGAAAACAACTGTGATCCCCCAACAAAGTCGGAGGGATATAAGATTTGTGCAGGAATTTCCCTGACCCCTGTCTTCTGCATCCCTGATGCATTTTATTGGCCGAGGACCCACACTGACAATTGGCACTGCATCCCGTGGACCCTGAAAACTTGGCGGTGCAAATGATTCATTTTCAAAAGTGTACAGCATTTTTACACTTTTTGGGAGAGCCTGTGTGACTTCTTGATAGAAAACAGTTCAGATCATTCCGGACTATTAATACCATTTTGATATTATTTTTAATGAAATATGTGTATGAAACTTGGGACCCTAAAAAATCACCAGGGACCTCCAAAATAGTAAGTTTGGAGTTATGGGACCCACATTTAAAAAATCCTAGGGAAATCCCTGTCCATGTTGTCTGTCCATCTGTCCAGGCAGACATTGTGGGTCTTAGGTTGTTGGAGGTGTGGCCTAAGACAAAAGAAAACTTAGTTTTTAACTACTTACCATAATAACCATAAATATTTGAACACCATGTATTTGGGGAAATATATGGTTTCCCCACAATAGTGAGTGTGCCAATATTTAGGGTAAGTATGGCAGTAGTGATCTACCGCTAATCACAATAACAGTTGTATTCGGATATAATTTGTTTTGGGAAACCCCTATTTAATAGGGGGTTCCCAAAGCAAATTGTGTCCGAATATATAGGTTTAATATGGTACGCCTATTGTGTCTTAGGTCATTCCTTTGTTTGAAAACAATGAACAATGAACAATGAACGTCTGTCCGTACACGTCAGTCCATCCATCCGGAGCCATATCTACAAAACCATTTGACATACAAGTCAAATATGTGTCTGGAGAAATGGGGCTTATGGGATTTATGACCAGTGTAGTTCCTGATCAAATAGCATACTCCTGAGACCTGATAACAATCTGTATTAATTTTTAGAAGCATGCCGAGTGTTTCGTTGATGAAATGGCGAACAGTGCAGATCCTGATCAGACTGTGCAGATGCACAGGCTGATCTGGATCTACACTGGTCACAAAGCCCATACACCCTATTTCTCCAGTCACAGAACAAAATGTCCATCTGGGGCCATATACAGTACAGCTCAGGCGGAAAGAGCAAATGTCGTTTGCCGCTAGCGGAATTCCGTTTTTATTCGGCACGAATGTCCGTCATGAATGAAAATGGACAGAGATTGACGAAAACGGACAAAGACGGAATTACTTACATGCCTGGGGCAAAGTACCCCTGCAGCTCAGAGGGCGGTCTTACCCGCCCGATAGTTTAATGTTCGTGGCGATCCGTGCCGACTGGAGAATATTCGAGAGGATACCTGTTGTCTAAAGTGGATTTATCTTTTACATCTGTATCGTAATATCGGCCTATACACATGCATCACGTCACGTTTATATCTATCTATATAATATTATAATTTTCCGATCGAAATTTGCAGACATCGTAAATACGGTATAATTATCCATTGCCAACAGATCGATAAATCGAAAGTGCGATTATTACGTTCGAGGTAGTTAGAAATCGTATCGGTCCCATATTATTCGTTGATTTTATGACCGACCTCCGTCGTTTCGCCCTTTCGACCAACTCGTCCGTCAGCCAACTCAAAATAATACACAATAGCGACAGTTCAATGCCCATCAGCTGACAGTGGACAGGTTGTAGTGGGGGGGGGTGGGTGGGGGGGGGGGGGGGGGGGGGGGGTGCGTACTGAAAGACTATTTCTCAACAACAAAACATGATAATCGTCTCGCATTCAGTTTTGAAAATACATTTTGCTCTAACCCGATTTTTCTGTCTGTAACTTTGGGTGACTATCTCGGCGTTACAGCAGAAAATTCGGGTTTGTTTTGCTCATGCATGTGTTGAAAGCATGCATGTTGAAATTGCACTTTGCGCATGCGTGTGGGTAGACTGTACTTCCAACATGCATGCGAGATCACAAAACATGATAATCGTCTTAGGAGACGATTCTACATCTTTATTGGATAAAAAAAACATATTTCGATACGTTATTGGTTACTGCATCGCATCGTCGATATTATACACAAGATCGCGAAAACGCGATACCAAATCGCTTGACTGCGAAATCGCGAGATCTCGCGTTTTCGCGACTGCAATGTCGGCGTTTTTGCCTCGGCTTTTTCATGATGTGTTATGGCCATATCGTAGTATATCGACTCCATAGCGTGACTCCATAGTGATATTCCGATGGCCTAAATGGAACACCGTAGTGGAGGGTAGAAGATTGGGTGTGTCAATGCCTACGCTGTGATAGTCGTCCGCCGCCCATACAGCGTGGATACATAATACTCCCGTTTTAAAAATGGAGTATAAAAAATATGCCCATACTCAACTAGCACATTTGCGACATATCATTTTCGGTCTAGCTGCATACCTGATGGTGTTTACAATCATCAGTCGGTAATCCAGTTTCACTGCAAAGCGTGACCGACATTTAGTGTTCGGCGGAAACAAATGTATCAAAACCATGGTATGCACAGGTTGAAGTAACGGACCGAGGTGTATAAATACATTAAATATGCCTAAAAGCATCAATAAATGAAGAAAAAAAAAAGCCAAATTTTTTTTTTACCCCTCCATATAATTCAGTGAATTATATGGAGGGGCCATGTAATTCAGTGAATTATATGGAGGGGATAAAAAAAAATTTAGCTTTTTATTTTTTCATTTATCGATGCTTTTAGGCATATTTAATGTATTTATACACCTCGGTCCGTTACTTTAACCTGTGATGGTATGTAGTCGCTCACGTCATCGCAGATAAATTGGTAATTACGCATTAGCTTGTCATAGTTTGATTTCTTGATAAAGCAAGATTTGGCAGCACATGAGGATCGTCTCCAAAGACGATTCTCCTATTTTGTCAAAATATGTTTTGTAAAGAAATACCAATGTAATCATATTTTCTTTTCACATTTGTTGATTTCGTAAATAAAATAGGTTTGGCAAACACATGAGAATCGTCTCCTAAGAAGATTGGCCTAGTGTTTTTTCGCGATCTCGTGTAGAGGTCGAGATCGAGTAAATGCGAGATTGTTACACGACACTAACAGAACACCATTATAATTCTCGTGTTTTAGGAGGCAATTCTCATGTTTTGTCAAAAAAATAATATTATTTTTTCTAATAAACATGTTTTGGCAGCATATGAGGATCGTCTCCTAAAACGATTTACGTGTCCTGTTAGGAACATGTTACGATATACTGATGGTGAACACGTGTTGGTCTTCGCTAGTCACATATGCCATAAGCCCGGTTTTGTCCGATCACATCATACATCATCATAAGCACGTGCGGTGACCTACTGGGACTTGTATGGAACGCCAAATCTACATAAACTCAAATATATATTGCTAGCAACAAATATTTGGAGCTAGCAATAAATATTTGGAGAGCTCTCGAAATCATTTGCAGAGCTCTCGAAATCAATTAATGATATCTCGAAATCATTTGGAGAGCTCTCGAAATCATTTGGAGCGAGCATTATATAACATTTGATTTGGAGAGCTCTCGAAATCATTTGGAGAGCTCTCGAAATCAATTAATGATATCTCGAAATCATTTAAAGGGCTCTCGAAATCATTTGTAGCGAGCATTATATAACTTTGATTTGGAGAGCTCTCTAAATCATTGGAGCTATCTCTAAATCATTTGGAGAGCTCTCGAAATCATTTGGAGCTATCTCTAAATCATTTGGAGAGCTCTCGAAATCATTTGGAGAGCTCTCGAAATCAATTAATGATAATCTCGAAATCATTTAGAGAGCTCTCGAAATCATTTGTAGCGAGCATATATAACTTGATTTGGAGAGCTCTCTAAATGATTTGGAGCTATCTCTAAATGATTTAGGAGATCTCTCGAAATCATTTGGAGAGCTCTCGAAATCAATTAATGATATCTCGAAATCATTTAGAGAGCTCTCGAAATCATTTGTAGCGAGCATTATATAGCTTTGATTTGGAGAGCTCTCGAAATCAAGTTATATAATGCTCGCTACAAATGATTTCGAGAGCTCTCTAAATGATTTCGAGATATCATTAATTGATTTCGAGAGCTCTCCAAATGATTTCGAGAGCTCTTTAAATGATTTCGAGATATCATTAATTGATTTCGAGAGCTCTCCAAATGATTTAGAGAGCTCTCCAAATCAAATGTTATATTGCTCGCTCCAAATGATTTCGAGAGCTCTCCAAATGATTTGGAGATATCATTAATTGATTTCGAGATATCATTAATTGATTTCGAGAGCTCTCCAAATATTTATTGCTAGCTCCAAATATTTGTTGCTAGCAATATATATTTGAGTTTATGTAGATTTGGCGTTCCATAGACTTGTGTCGTGTTGGAAAGTGAGACATCAAAGGTTACATTATGACATCTAAAGGTTAAGTTTGATAGAATAAATATTGATGCTTTTTAGCCAGGTTTTTTGAAAAAAAATCCAGGCTATTGGATTGGCGAAAGCCGGGCGGGCGTGGGCGGCGGCGGGCGGCGGCGGGCGGCGGGCGGCGTCCACAATCAATGTTAAGTTTTCGTGTTTGAGTCCATTTCTTTGTTACTGTACCACCTAGGACCACCAAACTTTCACAGCTTCATAATCAAGGGGTGCCCACCACATATCACTATCCAACATGTTACTTTTTTTTAATTTCACCCATTTTTTCCGCGTAGTCGACTTAGCCATTTTCAATGTTAAGTTTTCGCGTTTACAATGTTAAGTTTTCGTGTTTAAGTCCATTTCTTTGGTACTGTACCACCTAGGACCACCAAACTTTCACAGCTTCATAATCAAGGGGTACCCACCACATATCACTATCCAACATGTTACTTTTTTTTAACTTTTAACTTCACCCATTTTTTCCGCGCAGTCGACTTAGCCATTTTCAATGTTAAGTTTTCGCGTTTACAATGTTAAGTTTTCGTGTTTAAGTCCATTTCTTTGGTACTGTACCACCTAGGACCACCAAACTTTCACAGCTTCATAACCAAGGGGTGCCTACCACATACAACTATCCAACATGTGACCATTTTTTTTACCGTCACCTATTATTTCTACGTAATTGACTTAGCCATTTTCAATGTTAACTTTTTAACGTACGTCTGGTTAGAGTTTTTTGGTTAAAACTTTTTCGTTATACTATATCTCTGCAACTGCTTCGCCCATTACCTTGAAACTTCACATGGGTGTTTATCATCATCCATATTTTCATTCTAACCCCCAACCGTGCGGCCCCTGTGCCCAATGTCAAGGTCAAATTACTTTGAATTTTTTTGTTAAAGTTTTTTCGTGTACTATATCTCTGCAACTGCTTCACCCAATACCTTGATACTTCACATGGGTGTTTATCATCATTGTCGCACCTGCTTGCGGAAAGCGCGATCCTGTGCCCAATGTCAAGGTCAAATTACTTTGATTTTTTTTGTTAAAGTGTTTTCGTGTACTATATCTCTGCAACTGCTTCACCCAATACCTTGATACTTCACATGGTGTTTATCATCATTGTCGCACCTGCCTTGCGGAAAGCGCGATCCTGTGCCCAATGTCAAGGTCAAATTACTTTGGATTTTTTTGTTAAAGTTTTTTCGTGTACTATATCTCTGCAACTGCTTCAAACACCCAATACCTTGATACTTCACATGGGTGTTTATCATCATTGTTGCACCTGCTTGCGGAAAGCGCGATCCTGTGCCCAATGTCAAGGTCAAATTACTTTGAATTTTTTTGTTAATTTTTTTTTGTGTACTATATCTCTGCAACTGCTTCACCCAATACTTGATACTTCACATGGGTGTTTATCATCATTGTCGCACCTGCTTGCAGAAAGCGCGATCCTGTGCCCAATGTCAAGGTCAAATTACTTTGAATTTTTTGTTAATTTTTTTTCGTGTACTATATCTCTGCAACTGCTTCACCCAATACCTTGATACTTCACATGGGTGTTTATCATCATTGTCGCACCTGCTTGCGGAAAGCGCGATCCTGTGCCCAATGTCAAGGTCAAATTACTTTGAATTGTTTTGTTAAATTTTTTTCGTGTACTATATCTCTGCAACTGCTTCACCCAACCTTGATACTTCACATGGGTGTTTATCATCATTGTCGCACCTGCTTGCGGAAGCGCGATCCTGTGCCCAATGTCGAGGTCAAATTACTTTGAATTTTTTTGTTAAATTTTTTTCGTGTACTATATCTCTGCAACTGCTTCACCCAAAACCTTGATACTTCACATGGGTGTTTATCATCATTGTTGCACCTGCTTGCGGAAAGCGCGATCCTGTTCCCAATGTCAGGTCAAATTACTTTGAATTTTTTTGTTAATTTTTTTTGTTTTTTTTCGTGTACTATATCTCTGCAACTGCTTCACCCAATACCTTGATACTTCACATGGGTGTTTATCATCATTGTCGCACCTGCTTGCGGAAAGCGCGATCCTGTGCCCTATGTCAAGTTCAAATTACTTTGAATTTTTTTGTTAAAGTTTTTTTGTGTACTATATCTCTGCAACTGCTTCACCCAATACATGTATGTACCTTGATACTTCACATGGGTGTTTATCATCATTGTCACACCCTGCTTGCGGAGGAAAGCGCTATATCGTCGGCATTTTGGCATACGTCCGTCCGTTCGTCCGTGTGTCCGGTTAAAGTTTTTTGGTTAAAGTTTTTCCATCTACTATATCTATTTTTTTAGTGTCCATGCCTCGCCCCAAGGCGCGACATGCAGGCCACGGCCATCTAGTCTACAAAAAGTGGGTATAATTATGTTATCCAAGTGTCTATGCTTGGAAAAAACCTGGCCTTCGTGGCTTTGCCTCGTTTCTTGTATATTCCTTTTATTCCTTAATAAAAACAGATTTGGTAGCAGATGAGAATCGTCTCTATTTCCGCGAAATGTGTGCTTTAGTGTTGGTTGGATTGAATGTGATTCAACAAATCAGTGTTACGATTTCAGACGTCCTGCGTGTGTTCGTCCGTCCGAAATCTGCGTTAATGTTTTTAAATACCTTACATCTCTGCAGTCCTAAGTCACATTGACTTGAAACTTCATATGCTTATTAGTCATCATTCATATATTCATATTCATATATTAATTCTATGTCCCACTCATGCGGCCCCTGTGCCCCAAGGTCAAGGCCAAATGACTTAGAAGTTTGGGTTATGTCAGAACGCGGGAAATGCGACGTAGATTTGCAAAACAAAATCTTGTGGAGTGGGGATGCCCAGGACCCCCATACCACGCTCCGCTACGTCGACAAGGACCAATGTTATTGCCTCGGTGTGTTAGAGGCTCTGGCTACGCCACTGCACAGAGTCATTTTGTCGATGTATAAAGTAGTAACAGTGATAGAATTCGCACTGTTTTATATATTTCTCAATACAAACATAGATCAACTGCACTTTAGAAGCATTTCCATTAGAAATGATTCTAAAGGGCTGTAAAACTATGTTTTTGATGAGAAAAATGCACAAACTAATTAGCAGACGACAATGTTTAATTCAGCATTGTGAGGGTTAAATGACGATCGGAAAATGACCACTGTACAGGTATTATTCCGTGCTGGATTGGCACGAACGCACTATAAACATTCGTGACGATCCGTGGCGGACATATTGGATTGTCCGTCGCGGACCAACAATCCTGTCCGCGACGAATGTCAGAAATTTCGTCACGACGCTCATGAAAATAGCAATTCCGTCATCAGTACCGACCAGCACGACGCGCGGATTTTGTTTTTTCCGCCTGAGCTGTACTGTATTCCAAACTTTATAATTGAGTTTCAAATAAATACACAAAAACGTTTGCTATCATGAGACGATGTGACACACGCAAGAACACACAAGGTCACACATTCGTGGGGTGGATATAAATTACATGTTATAAGTACCATCCATGTTAAATAAAGGATGGATTCAGGTGGAATTGGGGTGGGGGTGGAATACGGCATGCATTCTCTAAAATTTTCCGCTTTTTTTATGCCCCCGCCACCGAATGGGGAGGGGGGCATATGTAAGTGTTTACCGTGTCCGTACGTAACGTACGAAATCCCGAAACCTTAACGCTTGGGTAAATGGCTTATAATTTATGTTTCCTTGCTCGGATCTGCTTCACATTTCACACACGCATTGCTCCAATGGTCCTCTGCCACCCTGTGACAAATCCACATTCGTCCCGTCCCGCTAAGCCCAGGGTCAAGGTCACAGACTTGGTGCATTTCAAACCTTAACGCTCGGGGTAAATGACTTATAATTTCTGTTTTCTTGCTTGGATCTGCTTCACATTTCACACACACATTGCTCCAATGGTCCTCTGTCACCCTGTGACAAATCCACATTTGTCCCGCCCCCGCTAAGCCCAGGGTCAAGATCACAGACTTGGTGCGTTCGAAACCTTAACGCTCGGGGTAAATGGCTTACAATTTCTGTTTCCTTGCTCGGATCTGCTTCACATTTCACACACGCATTGCTCCAATGATCCTCTGCCACCCTGTGACAAATCCACATACGTTCCGCCCCCGCTAAGCCCAGAGTCAAGGTCACAGACATGGTGCATTTCAAACCTTAGCGCTCGGGTAAATGACTTATAATTTCTGTTTCCTTGCTCGGATCTGCTTCACATTTCACAAACGCATTGCTCGATTGGTCCTCTACCGACCTGTGACAAATCCACATTTGTCCCGCCCCCGCTAACTCCAGGGTCAAGGTGACAGACTTGGTGCATTTCAAACCTTGACGCTCGGGGTAAATGACTTACAATTTCTGTTTGCTTACTCGGATCTGCTTTTTCACACACACATTGCTCCAATGGTCCTCTACCGCCCTGTGACAAATCCACATTCGTCCTGCCCCCGCTAAGCCCAGGGTCAAGGTCACAGACTTGGTGCCTTCGAAACCTTAACGCTTGGGTAAATGGCTTATAAATTCTGTTTCCTTACTGAGATCTGCTTCACATTTCACACACGCATTGCTCCAATGCTCCTCTACCGCCCTGTAACAAATCCACTTTCGTCCCGCCCCCACTAAGCCCAGGGTCAAGGTCACAGAATTGGTGCATTCGAAACCTTAACGCTTGGGTAAATGGCTTATAATTTCTGTTTCCTTGCTCGGACCTGCTTCACATTTCACACACACATTGCTCCAATGGTCCTCTACAAATCCACATTCATCCCGCCCCCGCTAAGCTCAGAGTCAAGGTCACAGACTTGGTTCCTTCGAAACCTTAATGCTCGGGTAAATGGCTTGTAATTTCTGTTTCCTTGCTTGAATCTGCTTTACATTTCACACACGCATTGCTCCAATGCTCCTATACCGCCCTGTGACAAATCTACATTCGTCCCGCCCCCGCTAAGCCCAGACTTGGTGCGTTCCAAACCTTAACGCTCGCGTAAATGGCTTATAATCAAATATGCCTCATTTTCTTTGGCTGCCAGCGGGGGCATTCGTGTGCCGACGGGCCACATTTCTAGTTAATAAATATATTACAGTGAAATCGGGATGGCTCGAAAGCCCACGGGTCTGCACATTTTTTTCGAGTGATCGCATCTTTCGAGCCATCGCATCTTGCGATTTTGGTATATTTGTTGACTACTGTACCCGTCGGATTTAGGAAATAACGAAGCGTAATAGAGTGTATCCATGTTTTAGATGATTATAGTATTTATTCGCAGATTAAAGTTATCATGTGAAATTAAATAAACTGTATTTAAATGTATTTACAAAACTGTCTTTATTTCAATTATTATCAAAGGAGAAAAGCTCCAGTACATGTATTTACTATAAATAGCGGCACACATAATTATTGTCGCATGTGGTTGTGACATCACTCGAAAAAGTGGTGTATGGGACCAGTTCAAACGATGTTGTTATACGGCGCCCATAAAAAATTCTGTGCTACTCGGGGGTTTCTCGAGTATAACCCGGGAGTTACCACGAAAAATTACCAATGACTTACGACAGACTATTAAATGCGCGGAGTGGCCGAAGCCCAGATTATTTAATAAATTGTCGTATGTCGTTGATCGCAAACAACAACGTTAACGATCAAATTGCACCACTTTAGGCAATTAACTGCACTTGAAAAGAAATCACATTTCATAGACAGGTAGAGCGCGGCTCGGCTTTTGATGGTAATAAGTCAGACATGGTTGTGTGAAAATTAACCTAACACAAACTTCGACGTGACTTTCGAGTCATCGTATAGCAAAATAGCGAGAAATGTGTACGCAGGACTGGAAAAATGTTTTGAGGGATCGCATTTTTCGAGGAGTTGCATTTTGAACCATTGCATGTAAAATACATTAAACATTTCGGTAAATATATCGGGAATGCGATGCTATTTCGAGCGAGCCCGACATTACGAGCCATCGCATTTTGAGCCATCGCTATTTCACTGTATTTGCCAAATTGCAACACTACCTATTAGTTTCCTGAAGTACGGCAGAACAAATGCGATGTAGATATGAATAGATACAATGGGACGTAGAGAGCATGCCCCGATCCCCCCCCCCCCCCCACCACTAACTAGAAATCCTGAATTTGTACCTGTAAATCATCTAACATTCTATTTTGGTTCTATTTGCTCGTGGAAGATCTTCTATTTATTGACAGATGTTTTATTGCAGAGCATACAGTGGCGGTGCTGCAACTGTATGTTATACATGGACCAACCGACATTCTTCTCTCAGAATCTCCCTTCATCTTCTTCGACTGCAACCACTATAACAGGTACAGTAAATCGCTCTAAACTGAACACAAAGGAAACCTGTTGAATTGAGACAAGACATGTGAATTCATGTAAATGACGTTTAAACTTTTCAGAGCAAATGGTGAACAATTTTGTAAATGACTTAAATGAGCATATGCTAAATTCTAAATTTTTTCAACTTTTGACGTCATTGACGGAAAATTGTTTTCATGACAAACTTGCACATCTTCTAATGTGCAAAATCACATGGCTCATCTTATTTGGTCGTTTTTGCTGATGGTAAAATCTGTAATGTACCGATATGTGTCCTGGAATGCGGATATGCCTCAATTCCCGCCTGTATATGTATGGCCTTGATGTTGAACAGGTCGATCGGTCGGTCGGTCGGTCGGTCGATCCATCCACTTGTGTTACAGTTGCAGCTCTTGTGTAATGTCTCAAGGTAGCGGGTGTAAGTGGTGTATGTGGGAAGTCCGGTGCCAAGGAACTGCACACACATGTGACGAGCCCAAAAACTCTCGGGAGGTAAGTGTTTTGAGACTTTGCTTTTCACAAACTCAGTAATATATAAGTTTTATCACCCTCCACAGTGGGGTGAGGGTGGGGGAACTGCACTGAGTGTCATGAAGCTCAGTATGTTTTATCACCCTCCACAGTGGGGTGAGGGTGGGGGAACTGCACTGAGTGTCATGAAACTCGGTATGTTTTATCACCCTCCACAGTGGGGTGAGGGTGGGGGAACTGCAATGAGTGTCATGAAACTCGGTATGTTTTATCACCCTCCACAGTGGGGTGAGGGTGGGGGAACTGCACTGAGTGTCATGAAACTCAGTATGTTTTATCACCCTCCACAGTGGGGTGAGGGTGGGGGAACTGCAATGAGTGTCATGAAACTCAGTATGTTTTATCACCCTCCACAGTGGGGTGAGGGTGGGGGAACTGCAATGAGTGTCATGAAACTCAGTATGTTTTATCACCCTCCACAGTGGGGTGAGGGTGGGGGAACTGCAATGAGTGTCATGAAACTCAGTATGTTTTATCACCCTCCACAGTGGATTGAGGGTGGGGAACTGCACTGAGTGTCATGAAACTCAGTATGTTTTATCACCTTCCACAGTGGGATGAGGGTGGGGGAACTGCACTGAGTGTCATGAAACTCAGTATGTTCTATCACCCTCCACAGTGGATTGAGGGTGGGGGAACTGCACTGAGTGTCATGAAACTCAGTATGTTCTATCACCCTCCACAGTGGGATGAGGGTGGGGGAACTGCACTGAGTGTCATAAAACTCAGTATGTTCTATCACCCTCCACAGTGGGGTGAGGGTGGGGGAACTACACTGAGTGTCATGAAACTCAGTATGTTCTATCACCCTCCACAGTGGGGTGAGGGTGGGGGAACTGCACTGAGTGTCATGAAACTCAGTCTGTTCTATCACCCTCCACAGTGGGGTGAGGGTGGGGGAACTGCACTGAGTGTCATGAAACTCAGTATGATTTATCAACCACCACAGTGGGGTGAGGGTGGGGGAACTGCAATGAGTGTCATGAAACTCAGTATGTTTTATCACCCTCCACAGTGGATTGAGGGTGGGGAACTGCACTGAGTGTCATGAAACTCAGTATGTTTTATCACCCTCCACAGTGGGATGAGGGTGGGGGAAATGCACTGAGTGTCATGAAACTCAGTATGTTCTATTATACCCTCCACAGTGGATTAGAGGGTAGGGGAAACTGCCACTGAGTGTCATGAAACTCAGTATGTTTTATCAACCCTCCACAGTGGATTGAGTGTGGGGGAACTGCACTGAGTGTCATGAAACTCAGTATGTTCTATCACCCTCCACAGTGGGGTGAGGGTGGGGGAACTGCACTGAGTGTCATGAAACTCAGTATGTTTTATCACCCTCCACAGTGGGGTGAGGGTGGGGGAACTGCACTGAGTGTCATGAAACTCAGTATGTTTTATCACCCTCCACAGTGGGGTGAGGGTGGGGGAACTGCAATGAGTGTCGTGTTTCTATCTTCAGACATGTACAACCATTGCCAATGCTGGACATGTTGCTCATTCCCAGAATCGGAATATGATGTGCCGTGATAAGCCTAAATACTCTAGGAAACACACATAAATGTTTAACTCTTTTAACACCACTGGCCTGTATAGTGGTATTGGCAAACAGTGTAGATCCAGATGAGACGGCTCGTGACGAGCCGTCTCATCAGGATCTTCACTTTTTGAAAGTAATTTTCATATATCGGAGAATAAAAAATACCCCCTTTTCATAAATGGACTGTGATGAAAATCATTTTGTGACGTTGGATTGGTTACAAAATTAACATATCAAAATCCATTCCAGTTACTTAGGGGTGAAAGGGTCAAACACACAAATGCACCCAGGGTATTCTCATCAGGATCTGCACTTTTTGCAAGTAATTTTCATATTTTTGAGAACAAAATCACCCCCTTTTCATAAATTAACTAGTCTGAAAATCATTTTGTGATGCTTGGATTGGTTGCAAAATTAACATATCAAATTCCATTCCAGTTACTTAGGGGTGAAAGGGTTAATGAAGTTATTCTAATGGAAGCTGCTTGTAATCTGTAAATTGCGCTGTTTTGACATATAAAACATTCCCGATTATTTCAACCTTGAAATAAATCGTCATTATTTTGGCAGACCTGTTTTGTTTACTTTCATTTCCTGGTTCGAAAGGTCACGCATGCACAGTACATAGTAAAGTTGGATAGCCTCAGTTTTTAGCGCGCCTTTCGAAGGAAGACGTGCTTATGGCATACCCTCGGCGTCGTAGGCGTCCGTCTGTCCATCCGTCCATCTGTCCATCCGTCCGTCTGTCCGGGCAGACATTCGGGTACTTATGTGGCTAGCCCCACAGGGTTATGGACTTGTTAAAGGATAGGGTTGGTTACAATTAGCCACCTAAAATATCGTTTTATGTGGCTAAAAATCGTTTTATGTGGCTAATATTTAACATGTGATAAGCCACATAGTTACCTGAAAGTAAAGACGTCCGTCCGTCCGTCCGTCCGTCCGTCCGTCTTCAAAAATTATGATGGCCTATATTTTCTGTTTCCTGTCTTGGATTTGCTTCATATTTCACACACGCATTGCTCCAAGGGTTCTCTACTGTGCTGCCCCGTGCAGGCACCGGGGTGGGATCAACTGATCCTGAGAATAGTGCTGCAGTAGCCATTGCTTGTCGTAAAAGGCGACTAAACTGGCTTAACGATTGGGTTCATACTTTCCGGAACCCACTATACCGGATTTGGCCCT
Organism: Conchocele bisecta; assembly: GCA_029237695.1. Lineage (NCBI taxonomy): Eukaryota > Metazoa > Mollusca > Bivalvia > Lucinida > Thyasiridae > Conchocele > Conchocele bisecta. The sequence continues at coordinate 130,710,049 of CM055266.1, forward strand.
CGTGTGCATTTTTGGCTTTCTTGTATGTGAGAGTTGAGTCGGGCTATGCCCCATATATAAAAGTAATGATTAGCGCTAATCCTATTACTTTTAGGGGATGGGATAAATGATGCTGGTGTGGCGAGGGCCTGGCACCAGATCAGGTTGTTCTAATTTCAGGACTGAATATATATTTTGATTGTAAATATTGAGTTCTGAAGTTGGGATTTACCCCCCTTGGACAGGTGGATACGGGACTCGACCCCGTTGACCCGTCTGCGTGTAGACTCCCTGAGGCTTGTACCTCTATGTCAGAAAAGCGGACGTTAAACCCTATTCACTCACTCACTCACTCTCTACTGTGCTGTGGCAAATCCACGTCCGTGCCGCCCCTTCTAAGCCCAGGGACAAGGTCACATAGTTTGTGCATCTCGAAACCTTTGCGCTCAGTCGCTCGGGTAAATAATGGCCTATATTTTTTGTTTCCTTTCTTGGATTTGCTTCATATTTCACACACGCATTGCTCCAAGGGTCCTCTACTGTGCTGTGGCAAATCCACGTCTGTGCCGCCCCTTCTAAGCCCAGGGACAAGGTCATATACTTTGTCCATCTCGAAACCTTAACGCTCCGTCGCTCGGGTAAATAATGGCCTATATTTTCTGTTTCCTTTCTTGGATTTGCTTCATATTTCACACACGCATTGCTCCAAGGGTGCTCTACTGCGCTGTGACAAATCCACGTCCGTGCCACCCCTTCTAAGCCCAGGGTCAAGGTCACATACTTTGTGCTTCTCGAAACCTTAACACTCAGTCGCTCGGGTAAATAATGGCCTATATTTTCTGTTTCCTTGCTTGGATTTGCTTCATATTTCACACACGCATTGCTCCAAGGGTCCTCTACTGCGCTGTGGCAAATCCACGTCCATGCCGCACCTTCTAAGCCCAGGGTCAAGGTCACATACTTTGTGCATCTCGAAACCTTAACACTCTGTCGCTCGGGTAAATAATGCCCTATATTTTCTGTTTCCTTGCTTGCATTTGCTTCATATTTCACACATGCATTGCTCCAAGGGTCCTCTACTGCACTGTGGCAAATCTATGTTCAAATGTGCCCTCGGTTCCTTTGCTGCCACCGGGCGCGCTTCGTTGTCCTCTGACAACTCTTGTTACCATTGTACAATATGTTAAAACGGATCACGTGACCGCAACACGACCTTTTCTAACTATTCCACCATTGCGAGCGAAATCTTTAGGACCGCCCTGAATTATCATAAAACAATAAAGACAAAAATACATACACTATATTTATTGTTATTTCCTAACACAATATTATTTTGAGAAGTGGAATAGAAATGGCCGCAAAGATCTTTCATATAGAGATTCTGTTGATATGTGTACCTACAAGCCCAGTAGAAAGATCGCCACAGGAATAAAAATGAAACCCATGGCAGTACCTAACCATGAAAATTCACCCAGCCAAAGGATGGACGTGCAGGGGCCAAGCTGACACCTGATTAAATATTCCATACGACAGTGCGTCACATTGCATCCTCAACCAGGTGCAGATCCAGCCCCTGGCTCCAGAGTACACACGTGTTAGCGCAAATATACCACACTATAATATACTTACTTACTTATACCAACTTAATGACTACATGTATTGGCGCGAATAAACACAACACAACCAGCGCCAAATCATTAGACAACATCAAACTACTGTATAATGTAATCGGTCCTCAGTAATCACAATTCAAGGTACTGAGCCACCATGTTATACTACAACAGAGCGACACAGTTCAACTACTACATTTCCTTGAATACTGATTATTATCAAAGAAAAATATTATTGCGTGTATAAACAAACACTTAAGCAAACACAAAGCAATAAATGTCCCCTATAGGACCAACACGCCCGTCCGTTGGCTGTCTGAATTTTTCGCGCCACAAAATTCCATAACAGCCAATTATTATGCGGAAAAGCTTGTAAATTGACGATACACACAGGTCGTTGCCACCTAAGTGAAATAACACTAACCGCGGAGGTGGCTGAAACACGACCTTCAGCTGAAGGTGATGGACAAGGTCTCCCCACTTCAGGCCCCAGATACCGTACCAGCCAATTCTCATGCAGGCAGGTTCAAGGTTTACATCGCTCCTGGTGACGGCCCGTTGACCCGCCCAGTGGGGTATTGAGTCGCCCAGCACCCAGACGTCTGAATAAAATTAGATGGAATGTAGAAGACCCGAACTAAGGCAACATCATACTACAATAGCGTGTGGTGTGATAAACACTCATTATCTTGATCTGGAACCAGGTATTCACTGGGTCAATGGATGTAGGTTTTGTATGCCCTAGAGCGCCACCGTCCCAGTTTCATGATCACATCCTCAGAAAAACCAGCTGCTGCCAACTGTGAAGCTCTACCGATGCGAAAACTATGCGATCTGACCATGCATTTGGCTAAAACGGCACTAAACTGCGAACAGGATACTGCGGATCGGTCCGCATGACAAAAAAATGGGCCCTGATTAGCAGGACGTATTTGGATGAAGTTATACATTCTTTGTACCGGACACATCATGCTATCTTTCTCCCTCGCTAATTTAATTACTGTCGGAGAGCCATATTGTTTAGTTTTGTAAGTTTTCAAAGAAACCGTCAACGATGCGCATTCTCGATCAATGGCAATATCTTTCGTTTTTATGGCACTACCTGCCTCTATCCGCGACGGGCATACCAGTTCGCTGACCCGAAACAGTCCAAAATAGGCCAACAAGAATACTGCTTCAAATAGTTTGGTTTCGTATTCACTGTAGCATACCAGTGGCAGCATACGGCATATCTCTGACAACATGCTGGGCGTTATTGGCGCTCTATTATCTCTACGTGTGCGCGATCTACGGCAACCCTCCAATAGCTTACTGATTATAACAATACCAGCTATATTGAACCAGTTGTGCAACTTATGAAAATATGTTAAACCCTGAATATACGTAGAAATTGTACTTGGCGCTAAGCCAGCTTCGAAACAGTAGGAAATAAACAAAACAACCTGCTCAACAGATGTTGGCCAGATTTGTGGTAATTTATATAGCCGACGAAATTGCTGCTGTGGAATATCTCTATTGTGTTCGCCGCCCTGCTGGCACACAACAACCTCGCAGCTCGTCGCTGAATGACCGGCACAGATGGACCGGCACACTGCATGCCTCTGGATCCGCCCCTGGTGCCCGTTCTCGGAATTTGCTGAGCTGTAAACGAGACAACGCATCACATATTCCATTCCTATACCCTGCTACATGAACCGCTTTCAACACAATGTTGCTGTGAAAACATAATATCGCAAGTCTGCGGACCAAAAACATCACGGTCTCTGACTTGGATGTCATGTTCAAAATATGCACTACCGCCATATTATCACAATGGAAAACAATTTTTTTTTGTTACGCAGTTGTTTGCCTCAAATATGTTAGCGCGACTAAAATGGGAAATAGCTCAAGCAGAGTGATGTCATTTGTAAGCCCCAACTCGTGCCACCTATCTGGCCATGCTGAATATGTCCAATGCCCTTCAAAATATGCACCGCAACCCAGGCCATGTCAGGCTGCAATGCGATACTCCCCCGGGGATTTCTTTGGTACCAGTCCAAAATGCGCAGATCAGGCAGTGGTCTAGCCGGGAATGACCCAGCTACACTACACCCAGCTACGCTTGCTTCCCTTGGACCCTCAATCAAAAAATCTGCCAAGACCTGGTCATACCTAATAAGCTGTAGCGCCCTGCATAATTCCTCTAGGTCCACCGGTGATGTCGCCAATTTGTTAATGTCCGCATTAATAGGCAGAACGCCTGCCGTATCCCCTAGAGAAACGTCTCCAACCCCTACTTTGTCCTCGACCATGCTGGAAACTGCTGCTGCCACGTGATGGGCCTCAAAAAGAATAACCACCCTGCCTGATTTCGCCAGTGACCCTGCTAGACTGTTGATGTGTGTTGGTCTCCGAACGTGTAGTAGGACAATTAACTACCTTATGAGCCGAACCACACCCAGAGCAAACATGTGGGAATCTACAATGGGGCCGGCCAATGACAAGTACCATTGTTAAATTCATTGCATGAATACGACTTCCCTGTTGTAACCATTGGTTGCTGCCCTTCGCGCACCTGCATGCATCTCCACCATAACTCGTTATGAATGGTGGACCAGGAAACTGGGTTGACTGCCTGGCCCATCCTGAACTGCTCGTCATAGTTTTTCCAAGCTAAACCCCCTACCTGGCCGCACAATCTCGAATATTGTACATGTACTGGAGCAGTTCACCTGCCTTGTCAGTGTGGACTGATATGAATATGGACATGTATATGATGAATGCATTGGTCCAACCATCAATGCCCTTAATGATATCCTTGCACTCATTTGGCCTTGATTCGATCACCCCACCAGCACATAATCGCAAGGTCCCCCCTGTGCATAGATCGTTCAATTCAAGAGCCCCTTTCAGGAGCAGTGCCAGGTTTGTATATTCTCCTCTGCATATGCTCCTGCGTAAAGCAGTCGGTACATGAACAAATATATCGTCATTGGCGCAGCGTATCGCCTGAACAGGAGTGGACATGTTTGATGCAAATGGAAAAATAGTTGTGCCAGAGGAATTTCCTGGGCACATTTGTTCGTTTACACCGGTTTGTGTTTGCAGTGCGGTGCAGACCAGATGACTCTGCATGGCATGTTTGTGCAAAAACACCAGTTTCTAAACCGGACGGCATGTTGACAAATTGTGGGGGCTGGCCAGGCGTATTTCTGTTCAACGCATTAGTGCTTGCGGGTAATTGGGGAGCAGAAGGGAGGTCAACAATGTTTGATGCCTGGAAAAATTTGTAAGAAATCAATGTAGTATAAAACATGGAGTATAAAACATGTAGGTATGGCCCCTGTCATCTATGAACACAGTTTCTCATTATAGTCACTTTATTTATGTGCAGTATTTTGGATTGAGATTGTTTGTGCTTGCTACTGTTTGTGTCTGTCCATCACACAACTTGATGTAATTTCTGATAACGTCTAGCATATTGTGACAAATCTAGACCTCTGACCCCCACTACCCAAGGTCAAGGTCACAACATTCTCAAAACTTAACATTAAGGATTAAGTTCTCATCATTTCATTTGGGTGGCAGGTGGGAGCATGCGATGGGTAATTTAATGATCGAGGTTCATCATTACCATAATCCCGACTGGTGACCTGGTTTGACCCTCACATACGTCGTTGGCATTCTTGTATGTGACAGTTGAATCTGGTTATATATATACCCCTTATATGAGTACATGTATTACAATTATTCATAACCCCATTACTTTTAGGGGAAGGGACCAAGTGACTTAGGTCTTTGGTGTGATATGGACCTGGCACCTGGTCAGGTTATTCTAATTTCAAGACTGAATATATGTTAAACACCAATAAATCGAATCAAATCTGTTTCATTTAATTCTGCAGTTTCCTTTCCTCCAACTTACAGGTATTTCACACATGCTTCCTCTGATCGGTCTCTATCATATGGTGAACTCCACGACATCCAAACCCTTGTTAGTCCCAAGGTCAAGGTCACAGACAAATTCAGACAGTCTTTGATCTCTCCCACTTGTAGATTGGATCATTTCAACCGACAGCGTGCCCACGGCTAGAAGACAACCCTTGCTTGTCCCAAGGTCAAGGTCACAGACAAATCCAGACAGTTGTTGATCTCTCCAACTTGTAGATTGGATCATTTCATCCGACAGCGTGCCTACGGCTAGAAGACAACCCTTGCTTGTCCCAAGGTCACAGACAAATCCAGACAGTTGTTGATCTCCTTCTTGTAGATTGGATCATTTCATCCGACAGCTTGCCCACGGCTAGAAGACAACCCTTGCTTGTCCCAAGGTCAAGGTCACAGACAAATCCAGACAATCTTTGATCTCTCCAACTTGTAAATCGGATTATTTCAGCCGAAAGCGTGCTCACGGCTAGAAGACAACAACCATCAACATTACATACCGAGCTCGGTTAGTACCACGTTGAACATGACCGTTGCGAATGTTGATACAGTAAGTGAAATGTTTTTTCTTATTATCATATGCCTTGCTGTGCATTAACCCGTTCAACACCACAGGCATATATAGTGGTATTGGCAAAATGTGTAGATCCAGATGAGCCGGCTCGTGATGAGCCGTCTCATCTGGATCTGCACTTTTTGCAAGTCACATTTTTGAGAACAAAAACATTTTCTGAAAATCATTTTGTGACGATTGGATTGGTTATAAAATTAACATTTATACCGCAACCATTGCTCCATGTAACATAATTCAATAATTAAGGAATAAAACCGTGGGCTGTTATTCATCTGATGATACTCTATCATGCTGTAGCAAATCCATGACCCACCGCCCATCCCTTACCCCAAGGTCAAGGTCACAACCTTAGCACATTCATAAACTTAACATTGGGGTAAATGTCTTATAACATCTGTTTTCTTTCATGGAACGCCTTAATATTTCATTCATGCATTCCTCAGATGACCCTCTATCATGCTGTAGCAAATCCACGACTCACCACCCTACCCTTACCCCAAGGTCAAGGTCACAAACATAGCACATTTATAAACTTAACGTTGGGGTAAATCTTGTGTAACTTCTGTTTATTTACAGGGAATACCTTCATATTTCATACATGCATTCATCTGATGATACTCTATCATACTATAGCAAATCCATAACCCACCTCCCACCCCTATCCCCAAAGTCAATGTCACAAACTTAGCACATTCTTAAACTTCACGTTGGGGTAAATGTCTTATAACATCTGTTTCCTTTCATGGAACGCCTTGATATTTCATACATGCATTCTTCTGATGATACTCTATTGCGCTATAGCAAATCCATGACCCACCCCTTACCCCAAGGTCAAGGTCACAAACTTAGCACATTCATAAACTTAACGTTGGGGTAAATATCTTATATCATCTGTTTCTTTTCTTGAAATGCCTTGATATTTCATACATGCATTCCTAAAATGACCCTCTATCATGCTGTAGCAAATCCACAACCCACCACCCAACCCTTACCCCAAGGTCAAGGTCACAAACTTAGCATGTTCATCAACTTAACATTGGGGTAAATGTTGTGTCACTTCTGTTTCGTTACAGGGAACGCTTTGATATTTCATACATGCATTCATCTGATGATCCTCTATTATGCTACAGCAAATCCATGACCCACCTCCCCCCACCCCTTTTCCCAAGATCAAGGTCACAAACTTAGCACATGCATACATGCATTCCTCATGTGAATAGCTATCATGCTGTAGAAAATCACCAACTTAGTGCGTTCATAAACTTAACGTTGGGTTAAATTTTGTTTTACTTCTGTTTTCAGGGAGCGCATTGATATTTCATACATGCATTCATCTTAATATGCTATATTATGCTATAGCAAACCCACGACCCACCTTGCACCACTGACCCCAATGTCAAGGTCCACCGCACGCCCCTTAACCCAAGGTCAAGTTATATAATATTCATGTTTTTTTATGCAACTGTGCCAGTTTGAGTGAAGGCGAGCTTCGTTGTCTTCTGACAACTCTTGTTACCTGTATTTGTTCACCTTTGAACTCTAATTGCGGCCTTTGTTTGGTCAGTTTTATCAACAAATTTAAGATGGCGGTGGATTTTAAAATTTAAATCGTCGATTCAGCTGAATTTTGTCTATTTTTACAGTATATGCGACGTAATAAATGACACGGACATGCGCATCATGATTGTAATGCGTTTATAACAACTGTGTAGTCTAAAGCCCGCCAATATGATGCGCATCGTAAATAAATCAAAGATTTAATCAGATACAATAACGAATCTACCTAGCGTGGACGCCGGCTTTTAATAACGTCTTAGATTTGTAACGTATGATGAGCGAATGACGTCAAAACATGACGTCACACATGCTCAAACAATTAAGTTCAGTATGCGGTATAAATTAAATATATTATTAGTGCCGTCCCAATAAAGCTGTCTAAGGCTCAACTGAATATATTTTATATTCGACGGCACTAGCCATATATTTACTATATCACCTTCCTTTCCAATGTGTATGATCACGTGGTTACAACAACAACCGCAATCACTGAAACTTCCAGAAGCGCCTCCAATTCAAGGTTCATATTCTTTTATATTGTCCGTATTATGTAACAAATTTTGATGAAATATGGCGCATCAAACGCGTCTTGTTAGGCTGCATTTGGTGGTGTCGGTACGTTGGCCCAAACTTATGTAGTTTTTTTGCGAAGAATCGATTTCCATGTTTACTGTATTACTGACACGGAAATCGATTCTTCACAAAAACGACATATGTATGTGCCGATGTCCCGAGACCACCAAATGCAGCTCATGAAGACGCGTTTTCTGCGCCATATTTCATCAAAATCCGTTGCATATTAAGGATACTATCAAATAATACTTACTTTGGAGTGGGCTCGCTTTCAACACTTCAGTCATTGTTGTTGTTGTTCTAACCACGTGATCATGCATTGAGTTTGAAATATGGGGGTATAATACTCTTTAGATACAAAACTGGAGCTCTGTTGATATCAACAGACATTAGGCTGGTATTCTATTTATAGGTAGCGTTTTATGTATCCACAGTCTGATCATGATCTGCACTGTTTGTCATTCATCAATGTAACACCTGCCCTGCTTCCAGCAAGCAAACAAATCGTTATTAGGCTATATGAGTGTTTGCTTTGACCAGGAGCTACACTGGTCACAAATCACATAAGCCCCATTCCTCCAGTCACTGCCACATATATGTATAATTTCAGAACATGACCTACATGTGCCACATTGACGATACAATCACCAAGGCTGTGGTGGTTAACAGTAACCTCATGCAGTGCCCTGTTCAGGTAAGTTTGCTCATCGTGTGGGGATTGGTTGTGGCCGAGAGGCTGGTTAGAGTACAGGGGCCTGTTTCACTAAACTTTGTATGACTAAAATGTTTGTAAGTGCAAAATTATGATAAATTTCACATTAGCAATGTTTTCTTGTAAACTATTATTGGATTTACATTTATTGAGCATATGCAGCCTATGCTCAATAAATATGCAACCTATGCTCAATAAATGTACATCCATAAATTGAAATTTCCAGACAATCCTAAATTTGCACTTACGAACATCTTAGTCGTACAAAGTTTAGTGAAATGGGTCCCTGGACTTCAATACAGAGGTTGCGAGTTCAATTCTCACCATAGGCGTGAAAAATTCTTATTTAGTATTTCCATCCCACTTGTCTGTCGGATGAGATTTTAAACTGTGATCCTGTCTCTATATATATGACCTTAGCTATTGTTTGGACGTTACACACATTCACTTTTTCCTCCTTGTGTGTGACCGGGTTGTGGCTGAGAGGTTGGAGTACTGGGCTTCAATTCCAGAGGTTGTGGGTTCAAACCTCGGCTTCGGCATCAATGTGATTCGTAGTATTTTCAAACCACTGGTATTTCGGAGGAAACTTGAAACCAAGGTAGGGATGGGGTGTGGTCTAGGAGTTGGAACACCTGACTTAGGCATAAACAATTTGTAGGATTTCCATATGTCCATTCCACTGCTGTTTTGGATGAGACTTGAAACCGAGATCCTGTCCCTAAACGACCTTAGCTGCTGCTGGGGGATTTACTTCACTTTTCCTCATTGTGTGTCGTTCATAACACAGATTCAACTATGTGTCTCTGCCTACAGGTGGCTTGATAGTCCCAAATGTTAGAGCAATGGACTTCGAAACCAGAGGTTGAGGCTTCACTCCAAGCCCTAGGTAGGGTAAAATATTTTCACAGTGTCACTGGTATTTCGGATGAGACTTGAAATCGAGTCGTCTATATGTCGCTGTGACTGGAGAAATGGGGCTTATGGGTTTTTTCAACCAGTGTAGATCTAGATCAGCCTGTCTGATCAGGATATACACTATTCGTCATTCCACCATATGAAACGCCTGTTATGCTGCTAGCAACCAATATAGATTGTTATCGGGCTACAAGAGTGTGCTATTGTATTAGTTCAGGAGCTTCGCTGGCCACAAATGCCATAAGCCCCATTTCTCCAGTCATTGGCTGATCTGGATCTACACTGGCCGCAAAACCTATGAGCCCTATTTCTCTTAGTCACAGCCACATTTTATTCCTGTCTATCAACCATAATTTGCCTTGCTGTCAGGTTGACTACGATGAAGAAGTGAGTGAGAAGGAGTTTCCAATCACCGTGACCTATGGAACAACAGATATCCAATTGGACGACAGTTTTCAAAATAATGGTAACTAAATAATTATACCCCCGGCATACGAAATATGTCGAGGGGTATTTAGTTTTCGTCATTCCGTCCGTCCCATTTGCGTTAATGTTTTCGGGTACCAATTATCTCTGTAACGGGAACTCGGATTGACCTCAAACTTCAGATACTTGCTTATCATCATCCATATTTTCATTCCATACCACATCCATGCGGCCTTCATGTCCAAGGTCAAATTACTTATTTGCGTTAATGTTTTTTAAATATTTGTGTAAAAGTTTTTGTTTGTCGGTCCAGGCGGTGGAAGGGGGTATCCGTGAGTCTCTGCTCTCTTGTTGTATTTCATATTGCAGTGTAATGAGTAACTATGTATTAAACACCATTACACACAAACTGATGGAGATCAGTATAGCTTCCATATATGATAATGTACTTCTATGTATTAATATAATCTAACAAATACGTTGCTTTCATAATTATACCCCCCACAATGAATTATGGGGGGTATACTGGAGTCAGGTTGTCCGTCCGTGAGTGCGCGTGTCTGTCCGTCACTAAACTTAACCCTTACTACACGGGAGACGAAAATTGTCGTCCGTTGTTTTTAATTTTTCCCTTAATTCTTAACAAAAAAATCTGTTTTGACAACACATGAGAATCGTCTCCACAGTGAAGACGATTCACGCGGGAGATGAAAATTGTCGTCTGTTGTTTTTAATTTTTCCCTTAATTCTTAACAAAAAAATCTGTTTTGACAACACATGAGAATCGTCTCCACAGTGGAGACGATTCTCATGCGTTGCCAAAACAGGTGTTTATCGATAAATATTGAGAGAAAAAAACATTTCCAGCAGACGAAAAAATTTAATTCAGCATAGTAAGGGTTAACATCAGAGAAATATGTTATAACTACATATCTGGGCAGGGGGTATTCCGTAAACTGCGCTTACTGACAAATCTAGTTATGATGGGATGTGCCATGGTCTAGGGGGATTGGCTTTGGACTTCAATACTGGAGGTTGTTCAATCCTCACCCTAGATGTGAACAATACTTTAAAAGTATTTCAATCCGACTGGCCTGTCGGATGAGACTGTAGACTGTGGTTCCGTCTCTATATGACCTTAGCTGTTGTTGGGACGTTAAACCCATTCACTGTCATAATTATGATGTTTTAAAACTCATTGACTGATTTCATGAAAGACAGGACAAGCTAAACTTGGTTTAACAAATGTCATATTAAAATGTCCATTATTATACCCGGCATGTGAAGTATGTCGAGGGCAGGGCTTCTAAAATTTTCAGTTTATCGGTTCTGGACCGATTTTTAACTAGTCTTAACTTCATCCCCAAGTTACAAGTAACTGACACGGACTATTCCATATTAAGTGTGGACCTGTTACATTACGCTGTATTAGGGGTAATTTTTGGTATAAATAAAGTACGTACGAATGGCGTAGATCCTGATGAGACGGCTTGTGAATAGCATGCTCATCAGGATCTACAGTTTTCAAACAGTTTGATAAAGGACAAAGGTACTCTGTCATTTTAAAAGTATTATGATTCGTCTAAACCTGTCGTTTCGCAATTTTTCCGTCTTGCGAAAACATGCGAATCGTCTCCTAAAGATATGAGAATCGTCTCGCGTTTTTGCCATCTCGCCTTCCGCTTTTGGAAATATATTTTGCTGTAGCCCGAATTATAAAACGCAGGTAACGCAGGGCGACTTACCCTGTGTTATAGACAGAACATTCGGGTAGGTTTTGCTCATGCGCGTTGATGCAGATCGTGAAGCAAAAATGCGCGATCTTCCATCTGTGGGCGAAGTTGCGAATTGAATACGAATTGAATATGATAGAACCGCGTATTTTTGTCTCGCAAGCTCGCGATCATACTTCGCATTTGTGCGATCAACCTATGCTCGATATCGCTAGAACGCGAGATGGTAAAATTTCCCCAACAGGAGACGTAAAAATAGTTTTAGGAGACGATTCTCATGTGCTGCTGAAACATGCTTTTATTAGCCAGGTTTTTGGAAAAAAAATCCAGCCTATTGGATTGGCGAAAGCCGGGCGGGCGGGCGGCCGGCGGGCGGCGGGCGGGCGGCGTCCACAATCAATGTTAAGTTTTCGTGTTTGAGTCCATTTCTTTGTTACTGTACCACCTAGGACCAACAAACTTTCACAGCTTCATAATCAAGGGGTGCCCACCACATATCACTATCCAACATGTTACTTTTTTTTTTAACTTGACCCATTTTTTCCGCCAATCGACTTAGCCATTTTCAATGTTAAGTTTTCGCGTTTACAATGTTAAGTTTTCGTGTTTAAGTCCATTTCTTTGGTACTGTACCACCTAGGACCACCAAACTTTCACAGCTTCATAATCAAGGTGTGCCCACCACATATCACTATCCAACATGTTACTTTTTTTTTAACTTGACCCATTTTTTCCGCGCAGTTGACTTAGCCATTTTCAATGTTAAGTTTTCGCGTTTACAATGTTAAGTTTTCCTGTTTATGTCCATTTCTTTGGTACTGTACCACCTAGGACCACCAAACTTTCACAGCTTCATAACCAAGGGGTGCCTACCACATACAACTATCCAACATGTGACCATTTTTTTACCTTCACCTATTATTTCTACGTAATTGACTTAGCCATTTTCAACGTTAACTTTTTAACGTACATTTTTGTTATACTCTGCAACTGCTTCGCCCATTACCTTGAAACTTCACATGGGTGTTTATCATCATCCATATTTTCATTCTAACCGCCAACCGTGCGGCCCCTGTGCCCAATGTCAAGGTCAAATTACTTTGAATTTTTTTGTTAAAGTTTTTTTGTGTACTATATCTCTGCAACTGCTTCACCCATTACCTTGATACTTCACATGGGTGTTTATCATCATTGTCGCACCCGCTTGCGGAAAGCGCGATATCGTCGGCATTTTGACATACGTCCGTCCGTCCGTAGATCCGTGTGCCCGGTTAAAGTTTTTTCGTTAAAGTTTTTCCATCTACTATATCTATTTTTTTAGTGTCCATGCCTCGCCCCAAGGCGCGACATGCAGGCCACGGCCATCTAGTCTACAAAAAGTGGGTATAATTATGTTATCCAAGTGTCTATGCTTGGAAAAAACCTGGCCTTCGTGGCTTTGCCTCGTTTCTTATTAAGAAGTAGAACAAATGTGGACAGACACCAATAATTCTTGACAAAAAACAACATAGTTTGACAAAAACTTGATAATCGTCGTCTTATGAGAAGATTCTTATGTGCTGCCAATACATGTTTATTGGGAGAAAAACATATTTTGATATGTGTTATTGGTTTCTGCATCGCATCGCCCGTTTTTGCCTTACCTTTTTTTCGGGGATTCTGCACCTCCAACTTTTAAATTTCGATGTCATACAGTTATGGAGTAATTATGTGCGAAACTCCAGAGCCAAATCTTACTAAATAAATACTATTTTATTCCATGCCTACTAGAGTCCCGAAATGGATAAATATGTGTCGAGTAATTGGTCGTAAATGTGTGTCTCTGTTGACATCACGTCGGCATTATCAAAGGTCAGTTCGGCATGACTTCGTAACCTTTGATGTCTCACCCTCCACCACGTCAGAGCCAATAACGATTACAACCGCACGTGCATATTATGTACGACGTGATCGGACAAAACTGGGCTTATTGTATCTTATGCGACTTGCGAATACCAAAACGTGTTCACCATCCATAATAAAAAAAACAACGCGGGATTGTAACGTGTCCCCAACGCGAGATTGTAACTGTCCCCAACAGGACACATAATACTCGTCTTAGGAGACGATTCTCATATGCTTCCAAAACATGTTTATTAGAATTTATTTTATTTTTACAAAATATGAGAGTGCGGGAGTTGTACCGGCTCCTTCGGGCCGGCAATTACGTCCAGACCGATTGGCATTCTGAAATTTTAGAAGCCCTGGACTCGAGGGGTATATAATTCACGTCCGTCCGTCCGTCCGCTCTCCCTGAAGTGACGTTGTGGGGTGATTCACGAGTACATGACATGCATGTGGGATTTTTGTTGCATGTGGGGTGCACCCCATACGCAACTATATCTTAATGAACTCCATCACTTCTGAAAAGCCCAAAAAAGCAATAAACAAGAAATGCGTCTTGTCGAACGCGAATGCCACCTGCAGCATATTTGAGAAACTGTGACAAATTGGTTAACCGAAAAGTGTGAGGGACGGACAGACAGATGGACAGACGGACGGACGGACGGACGGACGGACAGACGGACGGTCCAAACACTATATGCCACCCGTTTCTTCGAAACCCGGTGGCATAAAAATTGACACCCCAGAGGGTGATGGTCAAAACCGTCCGTCCATCCAAACCCCACAACGCTGTGCCTATGTGTCGTGTTTCCATTAAGACCCTCAATATCAAATTGTTTGCTCTCTATCCCATTCTTTGCATCATTCAGACATGACATAATAATTATAAGTACATGTACATCATTTAAAATAAAAATGGCTGCTCCAGTGATTCCAGTCAGATAAGGAAATAAATGAATAAAATTGTTGTTTGTCGTGTTGATTATTATTCTGGACAGATCACAATCATTCTGGTGAATTTTGAGAGTATATTTTGTTTAAAAGAAGCTGTAATTTCATATTATATATTACAAAATATAAAGTATCAACAGAACATTCATCTGTTGAACCTGCCTGAAGTATCCATCTTGTAATGGTTAATTCAGGGTGCATTGCTTGAGCTGGTCACCATTCTAAATAGCATTAAATCACAAAGCCGCCATAATGCTTTACGTTTCCATGATTCATGAACGATGAAAATAATAGAAACATCAGTGTTTTATCTCAGTATCTACAACTTTTAGCCAATGAGCCAAAATTACCATTTCTGAAAAATCAGTGAGTCATTCTATGGAAAAATGATAATATTTCAGAATTTTAGTGAGTCAAATCTGAAAACTGTGGGTATTTGCCTCGTGACAAAACACTGTAACATTATAAGATTATTCTGTAAACATTTTGATGAGTAAAGTACCTAAAGGCTAAAACAATTATTGATCAATTTACTGTCAAGACTGTTGATTAAGGGATTTTACAACCATACTTTATCGAACTATGTTCTGAGCGCCAAAGAGTGTTTGTAACTTATCTCACATTTGAAGGCTAAATTAACTAAATTAAGTTGATATAAATGCTGTTTTACAATTTTGACTATAAATAGAATAGTAGGTTAGTGCCATGAATGGAAAAAATATCTGGCTCGGCACGGAAACGAGATGGGCTCAGCAAGCCTCGCCCATCCAGTTTCCTAAGCCTCGCCAGATATTTTATCCCATTCACGGCACTAACCTACTATTCTCTATTGACCCTGCCTAAAATCACCTTAGCTGTTGATGGGCCATCTATATATGACCTTGCTGTTGAACGGATGTAAATCCGCAATTAATCTCTTGACATTCTGTCACAATTCATTACCTGATAAATAGAATACCAGACTCATTTCTTTTAATATCATGTTTATCAAGCTCAGCTCGGAAACGGTAGAAATTCCTTGGCAAGCCTGGTATCTGATAAATAGAACACCAGACTTGTGTCTTTTAATATGAAGTCTATCTGGCTCGGTTCGGTAACGGTAGGAATTCCTCGGCAAGCCTCGGAATTCTTACATGTTTCCCAGTCTTGCTTGATAAATTTGATATCAAACGACGCCAGCCTGGCATGGTATTTCCTATGTATTGTCTGTATGACAGTGACGGTGTATCGGTGCAAGTATCGGCATGAGCCTGGACTTGATCATCGGGACTGCAGCCAGTGTGGGGCGGTAAACACGACCAGATACGACTGCCACTGGTGTGACACAGGCAGCTGTGTGTACCGCGCCAACTGCCAGGGTACAGATCCCAGTTGTCCCGCTCCGACAATATCGAAGGTCCGAAGGTTTTATAGTTGGATCTTTTATGTTCTTGATGGGGAGAATATGGATGGAGCTTTTGTAATGAGGCATGCTTGTCTCATGTGATCAAGATTTACATAGCAGGGTGACTTTTTGTTATTAATGAATAAGTACATACATTTAAATATTCTTTAGATTTATTGTGTTTAACAGTCAAAAATTTGTCGGCAGAAAAATATGGAACAGACAGTACCGTAATAACCCTAAATATTCGGACACAATTTGCTTTGGGAAACCCCTATTAAATAGGGGTTTCCCAAAATACATTGTGTCCAAATACATTGTTATTGTGATGAAAAAGTACTGCCATATTAACCCGAACTATTGGCATGCTCACTGTTGTAGGGAAAACATATAGTTTATGTGTTTCCCCAAATAAATGTTGTCCAGATATTTAGGGTTATTACGGTAGTCCCACAAATCTTTAGGCCGATATTACCGGGGTCCCATCTCTATATGAGACACGCCGTGTGATTTTGTACCTTTGGACATCTGCCTAATTTCATGAAATATCTTTACAAAATTTTCAATATTTTTCATAGATAAAGTCAAAAGTTGACAAAATCTTCAGAGTACATGCGGATATTTTTCATAAATAAAGTCAAAATTTGACATCATTTTCTGAGTACATGCGGATTATAATAATTCCGCATGTACTCAGAAAATGTTGTCAACTTTTGACTTTATTTATGAAAAATATTGTAAATTTTGTAAACATATTTAATTACATTACACAGGTGTCCAAAGGTATAAAATGACATGGCGTGTCTCATATGACCTTAGCCGTTGCTAGGATGGTAAACGCTTTTATCTTTTTATTTGCACACTTGTAGAATAAATTTTGTATTTAGTATATTCTGTATGTATTTGAAATTGTTGAACAAACGTAAACCCCACTCAATCAACCTACCACTCAAATCCATCTACTGCCTGTTCCACGTTTTGCTGCTGACGAACTTTTGGTTATTAAACAATTTAAATCTAAAAAAAAAATAAAATAAGTACTTTTTTATCAATAACAAAAAAGTCTCCCTCCCCAAACAAAATTATTTGATGAAATTCCATCAAATATTGCTTTTATTGCGAAAAAACGATTTTCCTATGGGAATTTAACATGGGGGCTAAAAAATAGATTTTTTTTAAAGATTTTTTTTATTTGTAGACCGATTTTCAAAATCTAACTTTTGTTTTCTTAGTTACATTATTTTCAAGCCATCTCGCCAGGTTTCGGAGTCATTTTCCAAAAAATTTGGAAATTAACTCCCGATGTATATCGGTTTTTCGCAATAAAATTTCATCAAATAATTTTTTTTGGGTTGGGTGACTTTTGTTATTGATGAAAAAGTACTTACATGTACTTTTAAATATTTTTTAAATTTAATGTGTTTAATGGCCAAATGTTCGTCGGCAGCAATACGTGGAACGATCGGTATTCATTCTTGGCGGTATCCCGAACAGAGACCTGGTTTGGCTCTCAGGTTCATCTTTGGCATTCTTGTATGTGACAGTTTAGTCTGGTTATACCTCTTGTACGAGTAATACAATTATTCCTAATCCTATTACTTTTAGGAAAAGGGGCGAATTGACTTTGGTGTGGTATGGACCTGGCACCAGATCAGGTTATTCTAATTTCAGGGCTGAATATATATTTATTTTGATGTAAATATTCCGTTATGATTTTGGGATTTTCTCCCCAAAGCAGCAGGTTACATGCGGGATCGAACCCGTTGGCCCAGCCTTAAATTATCCTTAGCTGTTGATAGGTCCTTAAACACCAATAAATCAGAATATAAAATCGATCTAATGTACTTGATGCAGGTTTCACCGGCATCTGCACCAGTGAATGGTATGACACGTGTCACCATCTTCGGATCGGAACTGGGATCTCGTCTCGAGGACATCACAGATATCACATTCGGGGACATCAGCTGTGTAAAGGATGAGTCGGGCTTTATTGTGTCAAAACGGTAACTTCAAGGGCATCATCTGGGGAGCTTTGATGGGTTCGTATGAAGACCCTTTTTTGGAGCCAGCAGGATTTATTTTTAGCTCACCTGAGTGAAGCTCATGTTAGCTATTGTTACCGCAATGTGTCCGTCGTCTGTCGTCGTCCATCGTCCGTGAACATTTTCAAACGTCTTCTCCTCGGTAACCATTGGGTCTATAGTCACCAAACGTCATGGTCATGGTCCTTAGGTAGGGGGATTACAAAATTGTTAAAATGACGTCATTACGTAATCCAAGATGGCCGCCGTCTAAAAATAGCACAACTTTTTAAAAACACATATGAAATCAATGTCACATTCTCCTCTTGTGTTCATGGAGTCAGGTGAGCGAATTAGGGCCATCATGGCCCTCTTGTTTAAATAAATGACGTCTGCGATCCATTTCCAGTACATGAATGAGTGGACATTATGGTAATTAAATGCACTACAAACAAAACAAAGTTAAGTGAAGTACGTATTGAACATGTGCACCATGGTGTTTTTATGACGGAAAAATATTTGTTCACCTAAATACGGCCTATACAACATTTTTGAATACAATCTTGTATATGGCATACAGTTTATGTAATCAACAGCTTTCTGTCAATCAATCCCCACGACAGGCGTATTTTGTGACAGGTGGCACTCTTGTTATAGTATGAGAAATGTAAGAAAATGTTTATGTAACCGGGTGAGCTGTTTATCGTTAAATAATGCAGACATGATTGTGTCCGACCGCTAAACAAACTCAGTTCACCATTCTCACTTGTTTTTTTAGCGTATGGACCCAATCACTTGTGCACTATTTTGTGATAATGTTTTTCTAAAGTATCATCTATGAAATGTTAGAAAATGTTTGTTAAACCAAATAAACTTTTTATTATGAAATAATTACCTAGTTATTGAGTCCTACTGATAAACAAATTTAGTTCACTGCTCCCACTTGTTTGTTTAGCAGGAGGACTCAATCACTCACACTTTATTTCATGATAGTCAGTCAGCTCAATTGGTTGAATAAACAGTACTGTAATAACCCTAAATATTCGGGCACCAATTATTTGTGGTAACGTCTAAAACTATATGGTTTCCCCACAACAGTGAGTGTGCCAATATTTAGAGGGTTAGTATGGCAGTATAGTGGTTTCATCACAATAACAATACAATTGTATTTGGATACAATTTCTTTTGGGAAACCCCTATTTAATAGGGGTTTCCCAAAGTAAATTGTGTCCAAATACTTAGGGTTACTATGGTATGTATTATACTTTGTAGGATTGTTTGTAGAACTGAACACTCGGATTCGGTCAAGATCAACACAACTGTTGCAGTAAACGTCAGTGGCCAAGTAGGGCGAGGCCCTGGCCTCTTCAGCTTTTTGGTAAGCTTATTTAACCCTTTCAACACTGCAGACCTAACATAGACCTGTATAGTACGTAGACGATCACTGATACTTGTTTATTAACAAACCGGTCGTAAACAAAACACAAAGTTGGTGAGACAGGTAAATATACCAGTGCACATATTCCTTTTTCGTTTTTGTCGCGCCTGCTTTAGCAGAAGGCGTGACTATAGTCACCACTTTTTCCGTTGTCGTCTACGTCATCGTCTGAAATGTCAAAAGGTTTGTACAAGCTTCGTCATCATGATATAACTTTAATATTACTTGACGGATTGCTTCAATATTTGGACACTTGCTATATGTGAGCGTTTTGAACACACTCATGCCGCCATTAACATGACCTTGACCTTTTTTTACCTTCACTCTTTTGCGGAAAGAGTTATTTTTTTGCGTCAAAATGTTTGTACAAGCTTCTTCATGGTATAAGTTTAATATTACGTGTTGGATTGCTTCAATATTTGGACACTTGATATATGTGAGCATTTGGAACACAACATGACCTTGACCTTTTTTATCTTCACATTTTTGCGGAAACACATAGCCATTTTTTGTTTGCATCAAAAAGTTTGTACAAGTTTCTTCATCATCATATACTTCCAGCACAAAAATATTTACACAATTCCCTAACATTTGATTGGCCCGTAGCAAGTCTCTGTCCAAAATTTATATCCCAGTAAACTCCCACGCCGAACTACTTTCTACAGGTGCGCTGTCAATGTAAACAAATGGCTGCCGTCTGTCAAAATAAACACATTTTCTTGACTTTATTTCAAATGCTGGAATTATAAGGAATGAATGGCCTTTTTGTGGAATTTATCAGGGATATAAACTAGAAAAAGTCGTGGGAATACTGGACGAGGCCTTCCGGCCTTCGTCCAGTATTCCCGCAACTTTTCCAAGTTTATACCCCGATAAATTCCACAAAAGGCCATTCATTCCTATAATATCTTTATACCCCCCGCAACGAGTTGTGGGGGGGTATACTGGAGTCAGGTTGTCCGTCCGTCCGTCCGTCCGTCCGTCCGTCCGTCCGTGCATCCGCGTAAACTTAACATCAGAGAAATATTGTTATAACTTCTATTTCCTTCATCTAAAATGCTTGATATTTCACACATGCATTCCTGTAAGGCTCTACTACCATGCTGTGCCAAATCCACGACCGTCCAACCCCCGCAGATCCCAAGGTCAAGGTCAAATACTTAGTCCGTAAACTTAACATCAGAGAAATATTGTTATAACTTCTATTTCCTTCATCTAAAATGCTTAATATTTCACACATGCATTCCTGTAAGGCTCTACTACCATGCTGCCCCGTGCAGGCACCGGGGCGGGATCAACTGATCCTGAGAATAGTGCTGCAGTAGCCATTGCTTGTCGTAAAAGGCGACTAAACTGGCTTAACGATTGGGTTCATACTTTCCGGAATTCACTATACCGGATTTGGCCCTCATGTACATTTTTGGCTTTCTTGTATGTGAGAGTTGAGTCGGGCTATGTCCCATATATAAAAGTAAGATTAGCGCTAATCCTATTACTTTTAGGGGATGGGATAAATGATGCTGGTGTGGCGAGGGCCTGGCACCAGATCAGGTTGTTCTAATTTCAGGACTGAATATATATTTTGATTGTAAATATTGAGTTCTGAAGTTGGGATTTACCCCCCTTGGGCAGGTGGATATGGGACTCGACCCCGTTGACCCGTCTGCGTGTAGACTCCCTGAGGCTTGTACCTCTATGTCAGAAAAGCGGACGTTAAACCCTATTCACTCACTCACTCACTCACTCTACTACCATGCTGTGCCAAATCCACGACCGTCCAACCCCCGCAGATCCCAAGGTCAAGGTCAAATACTTAGTCTCTTTACAAAACTTAACATCAGAGAAATATTGTTATAACTTCTGTTTCCTTCATCTAAAATGCTTAATATTTCACACATGCATTCCTGTAAGGCTCTACTACCATGCTGTGCCAAATCCACGACCATCCAACCCCCGCTGATACCAAGGTCAAGGTCAAATACTTAGTCTCTTTACAAAACTTAACATCAGAGAAATATTGTTCTAACTTCTATTTCCTTCATCTAAAATGCTTCATATTTCACACATGCATTCCTGTAAGGCTCTACTACCATGCTGTGACAAATCCACGACCGTCCAACCCCCGCTGATCCCAAGGTCAAGGTCACATACTTAGTCTCTTTACAAAACTTAACATCAGAGAAATAAGTTATAACTTCTATTTCCTTCATTGAAAATTCTTATTATTTCACTTGTGCATTCCTCTAAGGTTCTACTATCATGCTGTGACAAATTTACGACTGTCCAACCCCCGCTGATCCCAAGGTCAAGGTCACATACTTAGTCTCTTTACAAAACTTAACATCAGAGAAATATGTTATAACTTCTATTTCTTTCATTGAAAATTTTTAATATTTCATATGCTGTGACAAATCCCCGCTGATCTCGAGGTCAACGTCACATACATACCGTATACCTCCAATTAACAACGCCCCCCCTCCTAATAAACGCCCCCACCTCCCCCCAAATAAAAAAAAATATTTTTTTTTACCAATGACCGCCAATTTCAAACACAAATAATCCTTAAATCCTTATTTGTGTTTGAAATTGGCGGTCCTTGGTAATTTTTATTTTTAAATTATTTTTTTATTATTTTTTTTATTTTTTTTTTTTTACTGGCTAATAAACGCCCCACCCCCCCCCCCCCCCCCCCCCACTCACACACACATTGCTCCAATCCCAGAGTCAAGGTCACAAGTCCACACACTTGGAAATTTTTACATATTTTAGGGGTACCTGGGCCCACGCGGGGGGGTATTCCGTAAGCCTGCGCTTACTGACCAATATAGTTAACATTTGTTTACGGATTGCTTCGATATTTGGAAACATGATACATGTGAGCATATACAACACACTCATTTATGCCCCCATTAACATGACCTTGACCTGTTTGACATTCACATGGTTGTGGAAACACCTAACTTTAATATTACATGATAGATTGCTTCAATATTTCGACACTTGATACATGTAAGCATTTGGAACACACTCATGCTGCCATTAACCTGACCTTGAATTTGTTTGTGTCCATGATCATGTTACGGTCAAATGCCTCGGCAGGCAAGACACCGCTTCTGTGGCGGAATTCTTGTGATTTCCAGATCATTCATAAAATTATCAGCAACCGACAACAACTACGGTCATGAGATCAAATCTCGTATGATTATAAATATTTTGTATGACCCCACTTGGTAGAGCCGGAGGCATATAGGGTTTGGACTGCCACACATTCATGCTGCCCATAATATGACCTTGAACTTATAACCTTCACAACTTTGAACTTTTTCACACATTAAGAAGTGTATATCCGTTGGTAAATTACTTTAATATTTCAATACATCATACTTGTGGACAAATGCCACACATCCATGCTGCCCTTAATATGACCTCTTTTGACCTTCACTACTTTTAACTTTTTCACACATTAAGAAGTTTGACGGAGTTTCTAACTTGAATAATTTTTAGCCGACTTTCTCCATACATTTATAGCAATCTTTATCACTGCTTGTTTCCGCATGATACCTCGACCACCTTAAGTCCGGGCCTAACAATAAGTCTGGGCCTAATACTTCAGATGTCCATTGATGTATACTATGGGAAGACGCCTATTGAAAATGTAGTGCGTTAACTAACCAAGTTCAAGGTCACCAGATGGCACCATGAGTACCAGTTGTGATAGGTGCCTCAACTTCGTCGTCGTTGTTGTCGCTGCCGCCGCAACCGCTGTCTCCGTCCAACAATTTTGAATGTAAAATTGGGACATAGTCCAAATTTCGCATATCTCTTGATTTATTAGTCCGATATTTACCAAACTTCATCAGTAGCTTCCTGACATTGATAGCGATACATTCAGTGTCATTCGGGTGACCTTCACCTTGTCGACTTTAACCTTTGTGTCAATAATTTTGGATGTACGCCCAAATGTTGAATTCCTTCTGATCCGTTAGATCTGATTTAATAGGTTCCCCGTATTGATGGCTATCCACCCAGTGTCATTTTGGTAACCTTGACTTGGTGACCTTGACCTTGGTGTCAACACTTGAATCTGTTCATTCATAGCTATCCATCCAGTGTCATTCGGGTGACCTTGAGTTTTGTCATTAATTTTTGAAGTACGTCTTGACCTTCACCTTGGTGACTTTTTTGTATGTACATCCAAATGTTGAATAACTCCTGATCCATTAGTCTGATCTTCTGTAAACTTCATCAATAGCTTCCTTACATTTATGGATATCTACTCCGTGTAATTCGGTTGACCATAACGTTGGTGACCTTCACCTGGGAGTCGACTATTTTGGACATATGTCCAAATATTGAACATCTCCTGATCCGTTCGTTAGTCATATTGTGACCAACTTCTTCACATTGATTATCCTGTGTCATTTGGGTTACCTTGACCTTCATCTTGGTGACCTTGACATTTGTGTCAATACTTTTGGATTTACCGGTACGTCCACATTTTGTATGTCTCCTCATCGTTAGACAGATGTTCGCCAAACTTCAACAATTGCTTCCGTACGTTGACACCCTAACCACCCAGGGGTCATTCAAGTTCGAAATTCGAAATATAGGTCATGTCGGTCAAACTGTGTACGTACTTCCACATTTCGCATACCTAGCGACCCTGCGTCATACAGGTCACCTTGAGCTACTTTCCTTGAAATATAGGTCAGTCCATAAAAACTTGGACATACGGCCAAATATCGCATATCTCCTGATACGTTAGTCGGGTGTTCGCTAAAGTCCATTAGTAACTCCCTCACATTGATACCTATCCATACTGATGATGTTGACCTACTTTCCTTGAAATATATGTCACATCCATCAAAACTTGGGCATACGGCCAAATATCGCATATTTCCTAATACGTTAGTTGTTTGTTCGCTGTTCGCTAATGTCCATTAGTAACTCCCTCACATTGATAGCTAACCACCCTGGATCATGTGAGTAACCTTGCCCTATTAGTGGCAGTGGGTGATACACTACTCGGCGATCACTTTGTATAAAGTTATCCCAAAATTGATCGAGTTTCAACAATATTCTTACTAAAAGGACACAGAACTAAATAAAATTCATAACAATTTCATTGTAGTTGCCAGAATTGTCGAATGTGACGCCAAAGTTTGGTCCCGTTGCCGGGGGTACCCGGGTAACCATCACCGGCAGCCAGCTTGGTGTCGGCAACCGGGCTGTGTCCGTTCAATTTGAATACCCAGATAAGACTCTACTCAACTGTACTAATGTCCAGGTGATTCCAGATGTGGACTTCGATGCACAAGTCAGGTACTTTCATGTATTAGTCAACCATTGTGTTGTTGATGTGGAATTGTAGAACCTCTGTCACCTTGACACCATCAAACATACACATAGCACTATGGTCCACACACTCCAGTTGCTCTCTCGTGAAGGCCATAATTATACCCCCCGCAACGAGTTGTGGGGGGGGGTATACTGGAGTACGGTTGTCCGTCTGTGCTTAATATTTCACACATGCATTTCTGTAAGGTTCTACTACCATGATGTGTCAAATCCAGTATAGTAGAACTTCTGTCACCTTGACACCATCAAACATACACATAGCACTATAGCACTTTGGTCCACACATTTCCGTTGCTCTCTCGTGAAGTCCATAATTATAAATGCCAATAGCTAATGTAGTGGTAGATTTTGATATTCACAATCTAAAGGTTATCAATCCAATACAAATTTAATGGCGATAAAGCAGTAAGTTATTATCCTCTAGTGAAAATGGGATAAATAGATGCAAAAGTCATCCGTTAGTAGGTCCATCCATCTGACCGTCCATCACTTTTTCCATTTTGCTATAATTTCTTTACTGTATGAGCGATCACTTGAAACTTCATGTGCATGTTTATCATTATCCATATATTCATTCCCCACCCAAGCTTTTTTTTTGCAGCTTTTCTTGTATTAAATAAATGGTATGTTTTCTGTTACCCGCCCGACCATACTTGTTTTAATACCCCCGACCGTAATTGTTTTATTGAAAAGTTTTTTTTGGGTTCCGGGATTCTGAAAAGTGTTGCTGTTGATAGCTGTATACTAAGTCTTGTCCTTTATTTATAACATACCATTTCCGGTGGTACAACAACATGTATGCTGTATTTTAACATAATGTCTACAGAAATATCTTAGTACAACAAATAAAAAGGAAAAGCCAACCGTCGACCCTAATTATTTTCAGCCCGTAACAGAAAACACATTTTGTTAGGCCTGATCATAAAACATTAAAATATGTGACTTACATGATATGATAAAGAATTTATGTTACATTTTAACCCTTTCTACGCTGAATTAAATTTTGTCGTCTGCTGGAAATTTTTTATTTTCAATATTTCTCGATGAAAACCTGTTATGACAGCGCATGAGAATCGTCTCCACTGGAGATGATTCTCATGTGCTGCCAAAACAGGTTTTTTGTTAAGAATTAAGGCAAAATTGAAAACAGCAGACGACAATTTTCGTCTCACGCGTAGTGAGGGTTAAAAATGTCAGCAAAATCTGTATTGATTTGTCACCATTTAGATTCGAATTGGGCGAAGATGTACGTAACAAATAAATACTTTGGCCACTAGTTATTACAATATGACGTAATGTATCTCTAATGAGTATGTCTGTTCATTATTAAAAAGCACATATACATGTCTGAGAGTGCTAATATATCTGAATACCAAAGCACTCTCTTTAAGCTGGACCACCTGGGAACTTGTGCCCAGTTTAGAGAGGTTCCGCTGTATGTGTTTACAAAATAAGACTGATATGTTGCTGTGACTGGAGAACTGGGGCTTAATGGTGTAAATCAATATCAGCCTACACTGGTCACAAAACCCATAAGCCCCATTTGTCCAGTCACAGCCATATTTGTGTTTTCAGTGTGCCGTTTGAAATCCACTGTGAAACATCACCAGGTCGAGCCAGTAATTCCAAGACTACGGACATACATCTGACATTTGATGGAATGCCGATGATACCTGTAGTATGAAGCTACAGTAGAACCTTTCTCAACAGGATACTACGGAGCCCCGCAGGGGACATGCATTTATTTTATTAATTCGTTCCCACGAAATAACAATTCGTTCCCTCAATTTAACAATTTGTTCCCTCAAATTAACAATTAGTTCCCACGATATAACAATTCGTTCCCTCGAATTAACAATTCATTCCCACGAAATGACAATTCATTCCATCAATTTAACAATTCGTTCCCTCGAATTAACAATTCGTTCCCAACAATTTGTGGGAACGAATTCATAAAAAAAAAAAAATCTACATCCTCTGCGGGGCTCCGTAGGATACCCAGGGTGCATTTGTGTGTTTGACCCTTCCACCCCTATTAAGTAACTGGAAAGGATTTTTATATGTTAATTAGCAACCTATCCAAATGTCACAAAATGATTTTCAGAACAGTCCATTTATGAAAAGGGGGTATTTTTTTATTCTCAGAAATATGAAAATTACTTTCAAAACGTGCAGATCCTGATGAGACGGCTCGTCACGAGCCAGCTCATCTGGATCTACACTATTTGCCAATACCGCTATACAGGCCTGTGGTGTTGAAAGGGTTAACTTCGTGGGTTTTGCTATCATTTATTTGTCTCGTATATGTTCATACTAATTGTGGCTATGACTGGGGAAATGGGGCTTATGGGGTTTGCGACCAGTGTAGATCCAGATCAGCCTGTGCATCCGCACAGTCTGATCAGGATCTACGCTGTTCCCCATTCCATCAAAGAAGCATCTGTCCTGCTTGCAACAAGCACTAGATCATTATCAGGCTACAGGAGTGTGCTATTTGATTAGGAACTGCACTGGTCACATTTCTCCAATGACAGCCACATATATTTCAAACATTAGACACGCCATGTGATTTTGTACCTACGAACATGTGCGATATCTAGTGAAAAATATTTACAAAATTTTCATAGCAAATGCGGAATACTATTCCACATTTGCTATGAACATTTTGTCATTGACGTCATTTACACAAAAGTATCACAGTTTCTGTAAAGATATTTCATGTAAAATCGCACATGTTCTTAGGTACAAAATCACACGGCGTGTCTCATATGAGGTTCAATCTTTGAAAGCGTGCACAATATGAAATGACCCAAAAATCGTCGTTTGTGCCCACAGTATTTGATAATGTTGATTTAGAGAAGTCATTTTCTGTTGAAAATACCTGAGGCCCTTTTTCACAAAACTTTGTAAGACTAAGAAGTTTTTAAGAGCAAAAATTAATTTTAAAAAACATTTACACTGACAGTCTATGTTGGAATATTAGCCCAGGAGCAAAAGGGTTTAAGGTCAAAAAAATTGATAACAAGCTGAACATTTCAGGATATGTTCAGAATCATGTCTACATTATCAGAAAAAAAGTCCCCGTAAATCAACCTTGTGCTAACTTGGCAATTCAAGATGGCGTCCAAGATGGCCGCCATTTTTGGTTTTTGCTTATATCGTCGTATTAAGCTATGATGAATATACATAAAAACCATCAGAACATACATAAGTATATAAATATACCAAAATGCAGTATATATAGATAATATTCATAATCACCATTCAAAATGGCCGCCAAAATATATCCCCAAATGGCACCAAAGTATCTAGCATTAAAATGTTGACGGTCAAAATTATTTTTTGACACGCCTAAATGGCTTTCCAGATGTTGAGTATGATCTTTCAATGTATACTAGAAACGAATTATTTGTGACATGCTAAATATGATAAATCTAAATCTAATATGGCTTCAAAACCCTTCCGTGACAACGCAATATTAACTAGCCACGCCCTCGTTGTATTGAAATCCGTATAAAATATTCAGAGCATAGTCGCGTGCCATGTAGAAAGTCAGTCAGAATGAACTACATGCATTTGGATTGATACAAGAGAATATAGAAATTAAATGGTGTTTTAAATTCTAAAATTCATGTGAAAAGTTCGTGAATTTGCGTAGAGACGTGATCTTTTGAACATATGATGTCACGGATAACGTCTAACATTGGTGTTTTGGTTGTTGCTCTTAACGACGTCGCGTAAAACGTCCCGCCTAACATAGTTTTAGACCATGTCATTGATTAAATTCAGTCAACTGACTCATTAATATTAATGAGGTCTCATGAATATTGATAAAGATGGCCCGTTGGAGAAATTGATTTTCTTTCAGCAATTTCTCTCAAATCGGACCAATGAAAGCACCTGAAAAGGAACCTACATATATCATCTCTGCCAAGGCTTTAGACACACTCTGGGTTGCAGGTTATGTGCTTAAACTTTCCCCCTGTCCATCATGGAGTGGCTACATGAAAATATCGCATCAAAATGAAAATGTTGACAAAACTAGAATTGAAGTACATCAACTTGGACCCGGGAAATCTGAGCACAATCTGTACAGCATTATCGTTTGCCCAAGACCAGTGTCAGAAACATTGTCTTGGTATATTTCCAGTTACGTTTGACCAACCGTTGTACATAAAGGCGGTAGAAATAGTGATTGCAACAAATGATCTACACAAAGTCATTGTTCGACTTGGTGGCTTCCATCTACTCATGTCTTACATAGGCCGCATTGGGTACATCATGACTGATAGTGGACTGGCAGATCTGTGGGAAACGGTGTATGCCAAAGGATCTGTTGTGCATATGCTGACATGTCATGCATACTCGCGTGCACACCGAGCGCACATGCTGACGTCAGCGTCCCTTATCTGTGTGCTGTTAAATGATAATCCAAACTGTCTGGATGACATTGACAAAGATCATTTGAAAACCCTCCATCAGATGAGCTTGCAAGGTGTTCATCCTGCTGATGTTGCCGATGATGTACAGTAATTAAATGCCATAATATCACAACTTCTTATAGCTGTGGCAAACAAAAGCAGAACTGGCAAGTTGTGTGTACAGTACCTTGACCAGGTCGCCCTCCTTCGTCTGTTCATACATGCTGAGAGAATGGGCAATTTGGATCTTATTCTCCACTGTGTTGAACAAATTATTCCATACTTTCATGCTGCTGGGCATGTCCATTATACCAAATCTGCCCGATTGTATCTTCAGCAGATGGGGCAGCAGCTGAATATGCCAAATTCACGGAACAGGGATATTTCACTATCCGTCGTACTGACGAGTACTGTAGTGGCAACTTTTCTGACCATACGATAGAACAGGTCATAATGCGAATGTTAAAAACATCCGGCGGCATGACACATGTTAGGGGCATCACATACAGTACATTGGCAAAGTGGGTGTGTGCAATGCCCGGTTGTTTGCATATTTGTAGCCAACTTGAGAAATTCGCATCAGTACACGCATCAGTACACGCATCTACCTCTGAACAGCACAACGACCTGAGGGTAAGCACCCAATCAAGAGATACCAAATATATTGGTCTCTTTGTGGATTGGATGCACACATATTCACCATTCTGTGAATAGGAACCATCTCGAGTTGTATCTATATCCACTGGACTAGTGGCCGACTCGTCAGTGAATTGTGACCAAGGTAAGTGTTTCACAGAGATCACTCTTCACAGAAAAGATAAGGTTAAGACAATCAGTAGTATGCACAAAACTGTCAAAGTCCGAGGACATGATACGGCAGTTAACCCCACTCTGTTATTGAGTAGGATCACGTGTGTTCTCAATGATAGTACTGAAATGGAAACATTTGTGACACACTAACTGTCACCGCATACCCCAGCACTATTCATTGATGGTCTAATGCGGAAGCCCATGAAAAGTACACTGGTATATTGTTGAAGTCATTCGTTACACAACAACCAACTGTCCCATACAATGCACTATTTGTTGTGAACGGAGGGCACCTACTACACACGTTGTATGGCCAAAGGCATCTACATATCATGACGTGTTCCAGTCATATATCGCATACACACTAAAATAGTTTGGTGTTGGGACAGTTGTTGTAATTGATGGCTATAATGTCACCTGAACCAAAGCCATGGAGCAGAACAGAAGGGCTAGCAAGGTGACATCACGTTCCATCATATTTGATGTAAATATGAAAATCACGACTGCACAATCAGCATTCTTGCCAAACAGCAGCAATAAACGTCGATTTATGTATTGCTGAGTCAAGAGATGCAAGCCGCAGGCATAAGAGTGAAACAATCAGAGGCAGATGCAGATTTCCTGATAGTTTCAACAGCCTTAACACTGGCTGATGATTCCGAAAAGCCAGTGGTGGTTGTTGGAACTGACACTGACTTACTGGTGATGCTTGTTGCACTAGCGGTTACTTCGGTGGCAATATATATGATTTGCCGTAGTAACCCAGTGACCCTTTACAACATACAGGATCTTCAGCATGCTATAGGAGACACCAAAAACACTTGTTGTTTATGCATGCTGTAAGTGGTTGTGGTACAGTATCTGCACCTTATAGACAGGGAAAACGCAAGGCTTTCAATACTGTACACCATCATCAGGACAAGCATATGCTAGAAACGTTCAGAAATAGTGAAAGCACACATAGCGATATAGAACTTGCCGGTGAACAGTTCTTACTCAAATTGTATGGAGCTGGTCAAGTAAAGACACTTGATAAATACAGACACATTGCATACTAAAAGGCAATTGGTAGGTCCTCCCTTAGCTCATCATTTCAGCTTGCGTGTCTCCCACCGACAAGTGCTGCGGCCAAATACCATTCATATCGTACATATTTGACTGTTCAGTAATGGATGGGTAACTCAATGCCTCCAATTGAATGGGGATGCAGATTGCAAGATGATGTTCTGTTAACCATGGAGACTGACCTCCCAGTTGCACCAGATAAGCTAATGAAAATGGTTTCATGTGGCTGTAAGACTGGATGTGGAAAGTCAGGTGGGTGCAGGAAGCTTGGGTTATTTTGCACTGAGATGTGTAACCAATGTATGGGACAAACATGTAATAATAATACGCCAGTACCAGTTGACCATGATTCTGAATAACCTCATAATTGTATCCCCCGGACTCCGTCGGGGGATACTATGGATTTGACAGCGCGCCGCGTCCGCGTCCGCTTCTTGTCCGGAGCATAACTCGAACACCCTTTGGAATATTTTCATGAAACTTCACACATGCATAGACCACGACCCGAAGGTGTATCGCGCGCAAGAATGACAACTCTTGCATAGCTAATTTTTTTAGTTATCTCCCTTTTTTGTTTCTCGCACTGATTTCGTGTCCGGAGCATAACTCCACCACCTTTGGAATATTTTCATGAAACTTTACACATGCATAGACACGACCCGAAGGTGTGTCGCACACAAGAATGACAACTCTTGCATAGCTAATTTTTGAGTTATCTCCTTTTTTGTTTTGCGCACTGATTGACCATAACTCGACCACCCTTTGGAATATTTTTATGAAACTTAACACATTCAATTAGACCACAAACCGAAGGTGTGTCGTGCACAAGAATGACAACTCTTGCATAGCTAATTTTTTAGTTATCTCCCTTTTTTTGTTTTCGCTCACTGATTTCCTGTCCGGAGCATAACTCGACCACCTTTGAAATATTTTCATGAAACTTCACACATGCATAGACCACGACCCGGAGTGTGTCGCGCACAAGAATGACAACTCTTGCGTAGCTAATTTTTGAGTTATCTCCCTTTTTTGTTTTGCGCACTCTACAAACTGGACAATAATGCATGAAGACCTGTTTTCTCGTCTGCTCTGTACACCTTTTCTCGTGTGCTCTGTACACCTTACCTGTAGAGAGAACAAAAGAAACTGGGAGAACCATGTGCTAGCATGGGCTAGCATGTGCAGATGTCCAGTGCTTGACCACTGCTGACCAGGTAATTTATACAGGTAAATCACTACATTGGGTACTGTGTTGAAAATATTGTGAACTTTTTTTTTTTTTTTTTTTTTTCATTTTTGTTTTCTTTTTTTTTCTTTTTTTTTTCATTTTTCTTTTTTTTTTCATTTTTTTTTTTTCATTTTTTTTTTTCATTTTTTTTTTTTCATTTTTTTTTTTTCATTTTTTTTTTTTCAAAGTATTTTTCAATTTTTATCTAGTAGCATAAGGTCGTAAGTGCTTTATACGGACTATTCACCTGTGCATGTGCTAGCATGTGCAACTGACCACTGACCACTTACAGGTAATTTATACAGGTAAATGATTATATTACATTTCCGTAAACTGTGTTGAAAATATTGTGGCATTATGTGGACCTGTGCAGATATATGTACATAAATATAGGACTATAAAAAAAAAATTCTGTGCTCCAGTAGCAAGCATTATTATTTTTAAACTTTTTTTTTCCTTTTTTTTTATTTTTTTTTCTTCATTTTTTTTTTTCAAATTATTTTTCAATTTTTGTCTAGTAGCATAAGGTGGTAAGTGCTATATACAGACTATTCACTGTGCATGTGCTAGCATGTGCAACTGACCACTGACAACTTACAGGTAATTTATACAGGTAAATGATTATATTACATTTCCATAAACTGTGTTGAAAATATTGTGGGAATATGTGGACCTGTGTATATATGATATGTAGATAAATATAGGACTATTAAAAAACATTCTGGGCTGCAGTAGGGAGCATTATTCTTTTTCTTTTTTTTTAATTTAATTTATTTTTTTTTCCATTTTTTTTTTACATTCTTTTTCAATTTTTTAACTGACCACTAACTTATTACAGGTAATTTATACAGGTACATTATTACATTTCCGTAAACTGTGTTGACATATTGTGGCAGTATGTGGACCTGTGCAGATATATGCAGATAAATATAGGACTATTAACAAAAATTCTGGGCTCCAGTAGCGAGCATTATTTAAAAAAAAATAATTTGTATATATTACATTTCCGTAAACTGTGTTGAAAATATTGTGGCATTATGTGGACCTGTGCAGATATATGTAGATAATATAGGACTATTAAAAAAAAATTCTGGGCTCCAGTAGCAAGTATTATTATTTTTTATTTTTCAACTTTTTTTTCAATTTTTTTTTGTTTACATTCTTTTTAAATTTTTTAACTGACCACTAACTTATTACAGGTAATTTATACAGCTAAATTATTACATTTACCGAAACTGTGTTGACAATATTGTGGCAGTATGTGGACCTGTGCAGATATATGTAGATAAATATAGGACTATTAAAAAAAATTCTCGGCTCCAGTAGCGAGCATTATTTTTTTTATTTACATTCTATATTACATCTTCCGTCAACTGTGTTGAAAATATTGTGGCATTATGTGCACCTGTGCAGATATATGTACATAAATATAGGACTATTAACAAATAATTCTGCACTCCAGTAGCTTCACACATGCATAGACCCTAAAGGTGTGTCGCGCAAGATTGACAACTCTTGCATCACTAATTGTTTAGTTATCTCCCTTTGTCCGTCACCGATTTTGTCTCCGGAGCATAACTCGATTCCCCTTTTTTCAAACTACTTGTGTATCTGGGGAGGGGGATACACATGCGCTTGTCGACAAGCGTCCATTTCTAGTTTACACTTAGGTGGCACTTAAGATTAGACAGTGGTATCGCTTGGGTACTGTTGAAGCAGTATTGTTGTTTGCAAGGCCCATCTATAATAAATTTCTACATTTATATACATTGTCTGATGAGTAACTCATGTGAAGACATTTGTTACCAAACCATGTCTTCCTTTACAAAATTATCCAACCGTTTACATCAATATATTTCAAAATGTAAACGCCCATCCAACCTATTGCATTCATACTCCAATAAATGCATTAGCCTCACATGACGTCGCGTGACGTTGTTGGTTGGTTAAAGTTTGTTTGACGTCATTAATCTCCACGACGTCATTAACGTCACGCGTTTGACCGGCAACGTTGCTGTTCCAAGAAGTACGAGAACATGACGTAAAGCAATACGAAACTTGAATATAATGCCATAATTGGTTACTAACATTTTGAAACTATCGAAAAATGAAGTGTAAATATAAGTAATAAAACCCCGGGATGTTGCGTTTACTGCGCTTCAAACTCCACACACTTTAAACAGACCAAATGTAATTCATACCCCAGTAAATGCAAGTAAATGTAAATACCCCCATTAAAATGTGTATCACCAATGATAAAAGAAAGTGATTTGAAAGATAAACATGAATTATTTAAGTTGTGGCGAGTCTAATACATTTATCTAGTCTGAGTGAATGACATAACATTCATAAAAAATTACATAGAAGTGTCTACCATGGTATCGAATGCCATAATTCTTAATCCACAAGTCACATTTTTATGTATGATCATACAATGTTATTGCTATATTGATGATGCTGTAGTGATAAAGTGATTTGGCCCTCGTGTGCATTTTTGGCTTTCTTGTATGTGAGAGTTGAGTCGGGCTATGCCCCATATATAAAAGTAAGATTAGCGCTAATCCTATTACTTTTAGGGGATGGGATAAATGATGCTGGTGTGGCGAGGGCCTGGCACCAGATCAGGTTGTTCTAATTTCAGGACTGAATATATATTTTGATTGTAAATATTGAGTTCTGAAGTTGGGATTTACCCCCCTTGGACAGGTGGATACGGGACTCGACCCCGTTGACCCGTCTGCATGTAGACTCCCTGAGGCTTGTGCCTCTATGTCAGAAAAGCGGACGTTAAACCCTATTCACTCACTCACTCACTCATACAATGTTATTGCTATATTGATGATGCTGTAGTGATAAAGTGGTATGGATTTACATGTATGTTTACTTACAGGACTGTCACTATTCATAATTATACGAGACACGAGTGCATATCAATCTGTATATACAATGAATAGTGATAATGAATGCATTTCCAATGTCCAATGTATTATGTATTAAGTACTGCTTGCCATATATTGTATAATATATGCATTCAATTTAAAATATTGCTATCTACCTCGCGTTTTTTCTTACAAAATGTCCTAAAATCCATCAATTTGGCAGTTTTGGCGGCCATATTGGCGGCCATATTGGCGGCCATCTTGAATTGTCTCAATTCAGAAATAACAAAACTGCTTTAAAAATGTACATCTGAGATAATCCAGGTAACAGTATACAAAATCAACACTTTGTTATGCCTATTTGCCCATATAGCTGAACATTAAAAGATAATGAAAAAATGGCGGCCATCTTGGACGCCATCTGGAATTCCCAAGTTGGCATCAGCTGGATTTGCGGGGACTTTTAGTATGTTATTCTACATACATTTATACAACTTTCCTGAAAA
The DNA here is from genome assembly GCA_029237695.1 of Conchocele bisecta. Lineage (NCBI taxonomy): Eukaryota > Metazoa > Mollusca > Bivalvia > Lucinida > Thyasiridae > Conchocele > Conchocele bisecta. The sequence continues at coordinate 130,746,000 of CM055266.1, forward strand.
ATTCAGCTTGTTAACAATTTTTTTGGGGTTTGGTGTTTTTTACACCTAATACTACTGGGCTATATATTTACTTGATGTGTTCACATGCTATGTTAAGTTAAGGTGCGTAATTTGGAGGTAAATTTCTTAATTCTCCATAAAAAATGGCAAGTTTGGAGTGCTTTAGAATCGTCTCGATGAAACGATTCTAAAGGACTCCCAACTTGCCATTTTTTATGAAGAAATAACAAAATTTCACCCCAAGTTGGTCAAATTACGCACCTTAACTGGAGCTCTGATATAGGTGCAAAATGGTAACATTAGTTAGTTAACCACGCTTAGTGAAACGGGCCGCTGATATCACCTCGGTGGGAAATTCAACTTCACTGTAGAAAAATATAATTCCAACTAACAAGTGATAACCTGGCTGATGACAAGAACTTCAAATGCAGAAACACAATATTAAAATGAATGTATTAACATTTATTTTTATTATCCTTCTCTGATAGGCAGGAGGGGATATAGCATTAGTCCATGTACGTACGTACATTGCGTGCGTGCTTGCGTGCATTAGTAACGCCTTTCATTTTTGTCACGTCAGCTTGCGGACAGCGCGATATATCTGTGTGTCCTACTTTCCATATTATCATGTCCCACAGTGCGTAGCGCAAACATATTCGCTCGACCTCAAATTCTTCTGGAATCATCACCGTTTGAGCTCGGAAATGGCTCGTATGGCATTATTCCACCGATCCAATTTATACTTTGCATACTTGGCCAATGCAACTTTATGCTCGTCTTCTACTATTTATACAGTTTTCAGCCAGTTTTCTTCATACTCCGTATACATGCACATAACAATCAGCTAATGGTGTACGCCAGCACGACATACCATTGGACCGTATTGTGACATTGACATACTTTTTTTTCTTCATTGAATATTCCTCGACGAGTGTATATTGTAACCTCTGGCACTCTTGTATGTTTCAGGGGCGGAACTCGGATTACAGTTACTGGCAATGACATGGACAACGCACATGACGCATATGTCACTATTGTGGGGAGAGATGGGGAAAATCATAAGGTTGGTGGCTGGAATGCCCTTGCTGAATCTGCTTTCTAACCAGTGCTCTAGATAAGCTACATATTTGTTTAACCCTTTCAACTCTACATACCTGCAAAATAGTGTAGATCCAGATGAGCCGGCTCGTGATGAGCTGTCTCATCAGTATCTGCACTATTTGCAAGTAATTTTCATAGTTTTGACCGGCCTTAAACGACCTTAGCTGTTGATAGGCCATTAAGCACCAATAAATCGAAATCATGTTTTTGAGAACACCCACTTTTCATAAATGGACTAGTCTGAAAATCATTTTGTGATGGTTGGATTGGTTGCAAAATTAAAATCGAAATCCATTGCAGTTATTTAGGGGTGAAAGGGTTAAATAGAGGACCTTACATGAATGATAAGTAGGCTTATTGAAACCAAGCAATAGCCTGTATTTATTTTCACAGCAATGGCAAGGTTTTCATGTTCGTCTGAGTGAAGTTGTGCAGGATCGACTTGAAAGTTTATATACTTCTTTATCATCATCCATATTTTCACTCTATAGCCCACCCATGTGGCTTTCATGCCCAACGACAAGGTCAAATTAGTTTGAAATTTACATTAAAGTTTTTAAAAGTATTGCTTTAAACCATAAAGATTGAAACTTCATAGACTTCTTCATCATCATCCATATTTTCATTCTGTAGTCACACCAACAGCTAAGGTCAGATAGTGACGGGACCACAGTTTAAAGTTTCATCCAACAGGCAAGTGGGTTGGAAATGTTCCAACCCCCATCCCTAAAATTATGTTAAACCGATAAACAACCAAAAATGAAGAAGTATCTATAGCGACTACGATAGTTGGTTTGCACAACAACTTGCAATGGAAATTATTTCTTATCGACTACAACATGATGACAACAAGTTCCTCTACACACCGCATGTAATCTTGTTGATATTTTCCACAGGAGCCACAGTATATCTATCCCACTGGTCTGCCGGACGACACTTTAAACTATGGTCCCATCCCTATATGACCTTAGCTGTTGCTGGGACGTAAAACCCCATTCATTTCATTGTTTCCACAGGAGCCATGTATTGAGAGGACAACCAACCAGATTGTTTGTCAAACACCAGAGTTGCCGGACGAACTCCGGGACAAATTGTACGATGGCGCTGAGACACGAGGGAGGAGGGATGAAGGCTGTAGAGGATGTATACACGTCACCATTCGGGTGCAACTGGACGGTGTACATGAGGACTTTACTATCGAGTATTTCTCGGACCCTCAGTTCGACATGCTTGAGGAAGGGGAAGGCATACGCCTCTATAGCTCCGAGCAACGGTCTCTTATTATAAAGGTATCTTTGTTTTCAATTTTACAATACAGCAGGGGCCCGTTTCACTGAAACTTTGTACGATTAAAATGTTTGTAAGTGCAAAATTAAGATAGTCTGTAAATTTCACATGAACAATGTTTTCTTGTAAACAATTATTGGATTTACATTTATTGAGCATAGGCTGCATATGCAGCCTATGCTCATTAAATGTAAATCGATCAATTTAGCTTTCCAGACGATCCTAAATTTGCACTTTCGAACATGTTAGTCGTACAAAGTTTATTGAAACGGGCCCCTGGATGGGAGGGTCAGTAAATTCCCTATAGTAAAGTGCTGGGCACTGGATCAGGACATTTTTTTTCAGTGATGCATATAGGTTTCAGCGCTCCAGATATGCTTCATATTTGCTTAAATACCCAATTAAAATTGCCAAAAACCCAATTGAGATCAGACGTAGCGAGTCTCAAAAAGCAATAAAACATTTGTGGTACCTTTATCATGCTGCAGAAAACAAACAAAACGGACCAAGGAGACAATTCTAATAAAATACCAAGACATGTTTTAATTTTGAAGCAAACCATTCAACAATTGCTACATTAAAGTACATTAAAAAAAAACATGCAGACAATGTATGCCATAGACACTCATTACTGGCAGTATGTAATGTATCATTTAAAACATTTCCAAGCATACTTTTTGGGATTATTTTGTAAGTCGGAACATGTTTGTCACGTGACGCTGTTTCAATTCCAGCCGCTGACTTTTAATGCCACCACCATGTGGTCGTAGAAAATTGAATTTATCTTTCTTAACAATAATTAAACGCTACATTTTAATTAGTGACTATCCAGAGCAGAATAGGTGCATGTTATGGAATAATAGGTCCCACAACATCCAAACGAAAAATGAAAGTAGCGGATAATAGCAAAATGTGTAAATGTAAATACTTTGATTTAATGATGACACTGGCTCGATGACCTTGCATTTCGGGACCGACTATTTAAGTCCTCATATGATAGGACTAGGCTAGCATGAAGTTGTCTTGCTCCAGGACACACCGAATCGGTCATTCGCAGCGGTCGAGGTGGGATACGAACCCGGGGTCTAATCGGAGCTAATCCGGCCACATCCAAAATGTGTGGTTGTTGGGTAGTTTATCTACTGTCTGTTCCACGTTGTGCTGCCGACGAACTTTTGACCATTAAACACATTGAATCCAAACAATATTTAAATGTAAGTACTTTTTCATCAATAACAACAAAGTCACCCTCCCCAAAAAAAAGTATTTGATGAAATTTCGTAAAATATTGATTTTATTGTGAAAAAAAAACGATTTTCCTACACGAATTTAACATGGGGGCTAAAAATAGATTTTTTTCTTCATTTTTTGACTCCTCCCCCACTCCTCCCCCAACTTTTTCCCCCATGTTAAATTCCCATAGGAAAGTACTTACATTTAAATATTTTTTTAGATTTAATGTGTTTAATGGTCAAAAGTTTGTCGGCAGGAAAACGTGGAACAGACAGTAGGAAAAATCTTTTCAGATGGTCCACCTATATGACCTTGATGTTCAATGAACGTAAAATACCAATCAATGACCCAATCAATGATCAGCTTGAATATTTGACTAATGGCCAAAAGCACTAAGCCCACTATCTCCAGTCGGAGACATTTAGCTAGATAATTATCCACAAAGATCACAAGTCCCATTTCTCCATCACAGATCAGGAGCTAGACCGGCCATAAACACCTTAAGCCCCGTGTCTCCAGTCACAGCTCAGAAGGGATTTGTGCAGGCACAGGACCGAAAACAGCCACAATACCATTAATCTAATGACTGCAAAGACCATAAGCCATTTTATTACAATTCAGCCAGTAGTTGCAGGGCTGTACAAATTGATTTTTTAGCCACTTGCCCCGGACAAGTGACTTGAAAAAAGTGACTTGCCCGGACTTGTCCTGGAAAATATAATTTTCAGGGCAAGTAATTTTGAAAAATTGACTTGTCCTCGTAAGATTTCTTATACGAAACTGTCCCAAAACAAAAACTATTATCATAGTTGTTAAATATAATACAATTGAGCACTTGGCACATATACATATTATATTAAATATCTATAATAATAAACATTGTATAGTACATATTTATTCTTGTGGTCTTTTGTCACTGTGCCACCGCGGACATAACGTTGCGACGAGTGCATACTCAAAACACATTTATCGACAATAATAAAACATAACAAGAGTGCCGCAAGTCACAAAATACGCCCGTCGAATATGGGCCAGACAGCGAAGATGCAGAAATGTGAAGCTGTCACCAAGGCAAAAACATTAATGAGGAGTTGTGTACACAAACTCTGTACTGTATATAGAATTGCATAGAAAAATGTAGAAACAATGGCTAAGTTAAAAAGGTGATATTTTTGTTAAAAAATAATTTTTCGGCATAAAAACACCAAGGTGCACATCTTCAATATGTGTAGAAGGCGTGTGTATAGTTTCAAATCGATCGACTGAACGGTTTCGGAGGAGTTGTATACCGCTTTTGAAAAATTCGGATTAGTTTTGCTCATGCATGTGCGGCGTGTTTGCAAAACGCGAGATTGAATATGATAGAATTTCGAGTTTTCGTCTCGAAAGCTCGTAAACGTGAGGTTGCTACATGTCCCTAATAGGACAAGTACACATTGTCTTAGGAGACGATTCTCATGTGCTGCAAAAACATGTTAAAGCTTTTATTAAGAAATAGAATAAATGTGGACAAACATCTATATTTCTTGACAACAAAAACATAATTTGACAAAAAATGATACTCGTCTTAGGAGACGATTCTAATGTGCTGCCAATACAAGATCGTGAAATCGCGAGGCGAAAACATGACATTCTATTGTATTCATTCTCGCGTTTTTGCCTGGCTATCTCGCGTTTTCGAGACCGCGATGTCGCGTTTTCGCCTCGGCCTTTTCACGATGTCGCCTTCCGCTTTTGGAAATACGTTTGTTCATGTTATTATGTGTGTGTAGAATGCATGCGTGTTGACATTGAGTTTTGCGCATACATTACATGTACGTACGTACGTAGAATGCAACTCGAACTAGCATGCTTTATATGCATGTACGTACGTAGAGCCAAATCCAACACGCATGCATGGGCGAGATCGAGATCGCAAAAACGCGAGATTGTAACATAAACAAAATATGGCTGTACCCACCCATCCCCAATTAGCACATTTGCGACATATCATTTTCGGTCTAGCTGCACACCTGATAGTGTTTACAATCATCAGTCGGTAATCCAGTTTCACGTGCAAAGTGTGACTGACCTTTAGAATTCGGTGGAAACAAACATACCAAAACCACGCTATGTAGTCGCTCACGTCATCGCATCGCCGATGAATTGATAATTACGCATTAGCTTGTGCATTTTCACATTTGTTTGATTTCTTGATAAAACCAAGATTTGGCAGCACATGAGAATCATTTCCTAAGACGATTCTCAAATTTTGTTAAAATGTGTTTTTGTAAAGAAATATCAATGTATTCGGGTTTTCTTTTCACATTTGTCCGATGTCTTAATAAAACATGTTTTGACAACACATGAGAATTGTCTCCTTAGATGATTCTAATATTTTGTAAAAAGAATTATCACATTTGTTTGATTTCTTAGACCGTACAAACAATTGACAAATTCAGAAATCCACAACTTAATTTGTGTTTCTCGAGTCGGGTTTCATATGGTGGCGAGGAAATACGATCGATTACACACCGTGAAAATCTTGTTGGAACGTAAATGTCAATTGTCATGTAGGCCATTTCAGTTTACCGCGCGTTACGTCAGCTGTTATTCTAAGTACGTATGGTCGCTGTTAGGAGCATTTCTTTCCTTCGTTTATAAGGTATGGGTTGTGACCTAGGGCTTAGAACACCAACTTCAAATCTGGAGGTTGTGGAACCGTTCAAACACCGCCTTGGGAATCAAACATACCTTCATAGTATGTCCATCCCATTCAATTTCACTTTTTCCTTCGTGTATACGCCGCGTAGAAACGATAATTAAGAACCTTAAATTCCATTTCCACCCCGTGAAGGAACATGCGTTTATTTCTCTAAATTTAGGTGTCTTGGCCTGTCGACGCAGTGAGACTTTTCGTTAACATACATAAAATAAATCAATAACCATCGATCGCCGCAGAATATTTTCGCTAATTCGCTAATTACTTTCAAATTCGATTAAATTAATATAATCAGGGTCGCTGTAGATTGCTATATCACTTTCTTGCGATACACAGGTGCTGTGTAACACAGTAGCTGCGAATCGCCAGGACGCCCGCGGCGTTATCGATCGATAAAGTGGTCAGTTTTTGGATTAAGTTTATGACAGTCCGGTTCCAAAAAACGGGCTTGTGGCGGGACGGTCTAACAGAAAATAGTGACTTGCCCGGGACTAAATTCCAGATAGAGGCACTTGTCCGAGATTAAAACCGACTTGTCCCGGGCGTCGGGCGTGCCAATTCGTATAGCCCTGAGTTTACACAAATATTATGGTGAATTACACCATTCGGTTGTGTAGAGCAGCAGTCGTTGTACCAGTTTAGAGAGGTTCCACTGTCAATCCGGTATATGAGCACTTAAGGGAATGTTTCAGTGATTGGCAATCATGAAGCAATATTAACATAAGAGACACATGTATACGACGATTCCACTCAAAATCACACACACCAGGGGGCCGTTTCACTAAACGTTGTACGATTAAAATGTTTGTAAGTGCAAATTTAGGATCGTCTGGAAAATTTCAATTTCTGTATTTATGCTACCTAACTGTAAATCAAATAATTGTTAATGTGAAATTTACAGACTATCATAATTTTGCGAGTGTAGGACAAAATCCCCCCATGATTTTTGACACAGCAGGACAAAATCCCCCCCCCCCCCCCCCCAGCAACAAGAATATGTATGTATCGTTTCTACATTTGTATACTGATGTCGGGCCCAAAACACATTGTTTTAGTGAAGAATCGATTTCCATTTCAAAGAATTATTCGCCAAAACGATAACCAATCAGGTAATCCTTAATCAACTACTTGAAAGAAATCAGGCAATTCAATTACCCTGATTAAAAGGTGAAATTTGAAAACCTATAACCTATTAATGCAATGATTCTTTCAAAACATGGGGATGGATTATGTCCGGGGGGGGGGGGGATTTTGTCCTCCCTTGAATTTTGATGGGGGAGGGGGGATTATGTCCTACCTGTGATTTTACAGGGGGGTGGGGGAGGGGGATTATGTCCTACCTGTGATTTTAGACAGGGGGGTGGGTGGGGGGGGGGGTTGTCCTACCTGCATTTTAGACTGGGGGGATTTTGGGGGGGTGGATTTTGTCCGAATCCCTAATATTTTGCACTTACAAATTGAACCCTTCCCCGCCCCCTCCCAGTACGCATGGGAGATCCTGCATTAGTCTATTATCTCCACTCCGGTCACATTTCCAGGGGGAGAATCTAAACCTGGTGGCCACGAAGCCGGATGTACAGGTGACCATTGGCGTGAACGCGTGTGCCGTTGTGGAGCTGACCGCGACCAACCTGGAATGTGCCACGCCCCCGAACCAGCCCATGTCCAACGTGTACGGCACCTCTAAGGCAGAGGTCAATGTATGTAGTTACTGCACAACTGCCATTTGTTGATCTTGCCCGGATTATCAATGTTTCTGATCATCTATTGGCAATGCCAACTCGCAATCAAGCAATTTTATCACTGCTCGGGCTCAGACAATCAAATTGCTTGAAGGCGAGTAGTCAACCATAGGGGAATGCTAGACAATGCTATCTCAATTCCCTGATAATAAGTGCCGGATTCCTGACCAATTCTCATTCAGCTTCATGTAAAAGATATTAAGAAATTTGCAATGATTACTAGACGAAACATATGCCCATGCATTTTTCGACGTGAAACATTTTACGCTGGCACAAGAGTGCAGCGTCTGTGGAACAAGGCGGTCATAGTGCCGTCAATGTGAAGACGATAATTGTGAATTTTGTTAATTTGTTAAAGATTTGATTAACATATCCAGGGGCCCGTTTCTTTAAACTTTGTACGACTAAAATGTTCGCAAGTGCAAATTTAGGATCGTCTGAAAATTTCAATTGATAGATTTACATTTATTGAGCATAGGCTGCATATGCTCAATAAATGTAAATCCAATAATTGTTTACAAGAAAACAGTATTAATGTGAAATTTACAGACTATCATAATTTTGCACTTACAAACATTTTAGTGGTACGAAGTTTAGTGAAACGGCCCCCAGATCATTCGGATATACAGTGGAAACTGTATACTACAGACATTTTGTAAATTATCAAATGTACTTAATTATACCCCCACAAACAAAGTTTGTTGGGGGTATATAGGAGTCAGCTTGTCGGTCGGTCGGTCGGTCGGTCGGTCGGTCGGTCGTTCGGTCTGTTGGAAATTCCCTTCCGCTCTATATCTTCTACACCGATGCATGGATTATCAAATGGCTTGGCACAAATGTTTCTCATGATGAGAAGGTGTGTCGGATCAATAACCACGCACCTACGTCCAAGGTCAAGGTCACAGTTGAAGGTCAAAGGTCAAACCTATCGAAATTCCCTTCCACTCTATATCTTCTACACCTATGCATGGATTATCAAATGGCTTGGCACAAATGTTTCTCATGATGAGAAGGTGTGTCGCGATCAATAACCACGCACCTACGTCCAAGGTCAAGGTCACAGTTGAAGGTCAAAGGTCAAACCTATTGAAATTTCCTTCCACTCTATATCTTCTACACCGATGCATGGATTATCAAATGGCTTGGCACAAATGTTTCTCATGATTAGGTGTGTCGCGATCAATAACCACACACCTACATCCAAGGTCAAGGTCACAGTTGAAGGTCAAAGGTCAAACCTATTGAAATTTCCTTCCACTCTATATCTTCTACACCGATGCATGGATTATCAAATGGCTTGGCACAAATGTTTCTCATGATGAGGTGTGTCGCGATCAATAACCACACACCTACATCCAAGGTCAAGGTCACAGTTGAAGGTCAAAGGTCAAACCTATTGAAATTCCCTTCCGCTCTATATCTTCTACACCGATGCATGGATTATCAAATGGCTTGGCACAAATGTTTCTCATGATGAGAAGGTGTGTCGCGATCAATAACCACGCACCTACGTCCAAGGTCAAGGTCACAGTTGAAGGTGAAAGGTCAAACCTATTGCATTCCCTTCCGCTCTATATCTTCTACACCGATGCATGGATTATCAAATGCCTTGGCACAAATGTTTCTCAGGATGAAAAGGTGTGTCACGATCAATAACCACGCACCTACGTCCAAGGTCAAGGTCACAGTTGAAGATCAAAGGTCAAACCTATTGAAATTCCCTTCCGCTCTATATCTTCTACACCGATGCATGGATTATCACACTATGCCCAGGGTCAAGGTCACAGACTTGATGCGTTTGAAACCTTAGCGCTCGGTTAAATGGCTTATAATCAAAAATGTCTCGTTTTCTTTGGCTGCCAGTGGGGGTATTCGTGTGCCGACAGGCCACATTTCTAGTTTTAGCTTAATTTGAATGGCTTTCACAATGAATTAATGTTTCCGTAGGCATGCTTAAAAGATGGGAATGGATTCATATTAAATCAATAAATCCTATCGAAATTACACAAAGGCGGTAGGTAACGGTAGTGGTAGGCACATCACCTAATCGGTAAAATGGGAGCTGGTCAAAACGACCCCGGGTCAAAAAGATCCCAGATGAAAACGGCACCTATTTAACCAAAACATCCCCCAAGTTTTAATTAATATATAATCAGATTAATAAAGTAACAAAATCGACCTCGTAATAAGTATGTTGATAAAATCGAACTACAGTGCGACCCCGTTAGTACACGCTTCACTATAACACAAATTCGGTTAGTACACGGTTGTGCCTTGGCTCCCGAATTTTTTTCCTATTTGTATATCAAAATCATGTTAAATTTGTAACACGACTATTGTCAGAAATCGTGTTAAATTTGCGATTCTTTCCCAAATTAGACCCAAAATGGACGATTTTTTTTTTTATGGGCGCATAGCCTCCTATTATCTCACCGATGTGAATGTGCAGCTGATCACTTTTGCACATTTCGTAAATTAATCCGAGCAAACTGGGAATAAGATCAGTAAGACCAGTAACAAAGCATGCTAATTGTTAATGTGCTCGATATCATTTTTCCGGCATGCGTTCGCGCTCACCATGGTGGAATATTAATTAGGTGTAAAGGCTGACCAATCGGAGATCGCGTATCAGTCGCGCAGATTAACTCGACCCAGATTAACTAAATTCTTACAGCACTGCCCCCCACGCCCCCGGCGCATGTACACAAATGTGTACGTGACAACTGGCCTTGTTTCGCTACGTCATAATTGAGCCAGTGCATGAGATAATCAACTTTATTATATACGGTAACTGAGATTTTCGCCGAGAATGATTTGACTATTTTCTGCTAATATATCGGAAAGTTGATAACATTTTCAGAGCAAATGCGTAATAATTACTAATTTAATATTCGTCAACATTCGATATCGTTTACAGAAAATGTACACTATTATCAGATTCATCTTCGTCGAAAATCTCGCGTGATAAGCCTGATTACCTCATGAACTGGCGCAATATTATAACACGTCTGGCAAAACATGTCTAACAGGTCTGTACTCAAACCCCACAGGTGGAATAGTCGGTACGTGTGACACAAAAGAAAATGACCATTACAAAAATATCCATTACCCCACCCACTTGATCTCGTTCTATTATTAACGTCATGTACAGTACGATACCAGGTGGTGGGATAATGGGATTTTTTTAATAGGCTTTATTTTGGTGTCATAGGTCCGTGTCTTCCACCTGTGCTCACCATATGAGTAAACACAGATTGCAACGCACGAGCTTGTCCGTGATGTTGCAGCTGATGAACAGGATATCGGTCATTGGGTCATTGCGTCATCATTACTACACTTTTTTCTACACGCGTTTTACAATAATGGATTGCACGGACCTGCGTAGATCTACATTCTACATGAACATGATGAATAAATAAAACATGACGTTAACAATTCTTGGATTCAATATATTTATTATATGCGAAGATAACAGTGAAAACTTATGGCATATTATAGGCATTGGCGACGTCGTTCATTCGCAGTCACAGTGTACAGTGTACATGTATTTTTTGTTGACATTACGATGCGTCTTGGGCGAGAACGGATATAGCACGGTTCGGATAAGCAACACGGAAGGTTGTATTGTTGTTCACACGTTTATCCAGATGTGTGTGACATGTCTACCATTAATAGTTGATCTAACTAAGCCATGTGTGACGAGTCGAGAGACAGTTCCATTAGTGAAGTTTTAGTGAAGTCTTTTATTTTACTGGTTGCATACCGATAATGATGAATGAATATGCTACTACGAGTTACTTCAATCTGCCCGTCCATCTACCTATTTCTCCTTGCTCCATTGTGGTGTCAGATGATGTGATGATACCACAATTTGTGTTGCTACCCCATCCACTTCCATGTAACCGCGGGTGCTGGTGGGCTAGCGACTACTATACCTATTTAAGGTGACTCAGTAGCCCGCCACAGAAGTCGGGATGTCCCACATGGGCCATGGTGCCTTCATACAGTTTCTACATTTTATGACGTTACCCCACCCACCTCGAATACATGCGGGACGTGTGGTGAAGTTTTGTCTATTTATATCCACTAAGAAGTATCGATACGGAGTCTGGGACACTCAAAACGTATCTACTGGATATTTATGCTGGATTCAGTAATCTAGCCTTATATTCTGTGGCATATACAGCACCAATGCGCAGTTGGATTTTGCGTAGGAACTGTCTTTCCGAACCGTATCTTCGAAGGAAATTTCTGCCATCCAAACAGGTGGACAGTTCCATTAATTAGTCCTAGGGAATGTAAATATGTTATTAATTACATTGTTCACATTGTTACCGCTTGACAACGTCTTCCGAAGCCAATATTGGATAATATTCGTTTCTACAATTTGACAGGAAATGATTTTTCTCTCTTGTCCACCATCTTGGATTGTGAGTGACGTCATCAGGGCATTATGGGAAATACGTCATTTGCAGGCGCGTGAGGTTTGAACGCGCATCAAGCAGTCGTGTTCCGACAGTCGAAGTAATCACATCGTCTCGGAGACTTTGCATTTGTTTTACTATTCTGAATTCACTGATTCGAAAGGTAGCACTCGCCCAATGACCATATCGTGAGTAATTAGAGCTTTATTGTGGATGCATTCGTCCGTCCAACTGCTAGGTTTATGAAAATATAGACTTTGTGAGAATTTTCACAACCAGAACAGAATTCTATCAACTGTATTGCCGCAACTAACCTGGCCTCCCCTACGTTTATAGCATTTGCGGAGTAACCATCTTGTGACCAGGGCTAGATTCGTCGATTCACACCTCTACACACAATCAGTGTTTGTGGAAAACACGAGATTTGCGGCAACACAGCACCTGAAACATAGTTCCTCACCAGGGATCCTCAAACACAGATCCTCACTAGGGATCCTCACTATAGATCCTCACCTGGGATCCTCACTATAGATCCTTACCTGGGATCTTCACTATAGATCCTCACCTGGGATCCTCACTATATATCCTCACCTGGGATCTTCACTATAGATCCTCACCTGGGATCCTCACTATAGATCCTCACCTGGGATCCTCAAATACAGTTCCTCACCTGGGATCCTCACTATAGATCCTCACCAGAGATCCTCAAATACAGTTCCTCACTAGGGATCTTCACCTGGGATCCTCACTATAGATCCTCATCGGAGATCCTCAAATACAGTTCGTCACTAGGGATCCTCACCTGGGATCCTCACTATAGATCCTCACCGGAGATCCTCAAATACAGTTCTTCACTATAGATCCTCATCTGGGATCCTCAAACACAGATCCTCACTGGAGATCCTCACTGGAGATCCTCAAATACAGTTCCTCACTAGGGATCCTCACCTGGGATCCTCACTATAGATCCTAACCGGAGATCCTCAAATACAGTTCCTCACTTAGGTCACTACCTTGTCCTACTCCATCCATGTCTATAATACTCTGAAGTGGTGCAGGAAGATACATACTGATGAATACATGCTCGTTTTGCCAACATGTTGTATGTTTAGTACTATCAAGATACACTGCAAGCTAGTAGTCCCATTTATCCGTGCACAGCTATCACCGGATCTACACATACCATTGACCCATGGAATATTGTTTTGCTGTATTAACCAGAATGTACTCACAACGTTGCTCCTATAACCACGTATTTGGGCTGTAAACGTTCCGTAAATCTTCCGGTCACCTGTAATTCCCATATCACCATCGTTAACGCGCGTCATACTTTCGGTACTCAAGCTGGGGTACGTAACCCGGTTTGTGGCGTTTTCACTGCGAATATCTAGAAGAACATAGTGGATCTCGACCGCTAATATCTACCAGAAGATCGTGGAACCCGGTATCTTACCAGACCGTCGGCAGGTCCCATACACTGGAAGATACCAGCCTTTGTTTCTGAACCCATCAACAAATCGACGTCCATTGATGGGGGATACTTTGTGACACGCCCACCGTTGAGTGACCAGACGTTTGGACTATTTAATCAACAGACGGGGTCATCCCAGGCATACAACGTGTGCCCATCTATTTCACCAGCAAATGGAGACCCTTATCCGGGACGTCATTTACATCCGAGGCCGTTACCAACAGAAGGCTTGTCAAGCGAATACTGACTTTATTCGATTGTTTCCTGTATATCAACATTCACATTGGTTACTATATAAATCATTTATCGTGTACATCTGTCTCTGTCATTTGTCATACCATACGAGGCGATATTGAGCCTATCTGTGGTCAAGCGTAAGTATCTACACTGGTTGCTGGTGGCAGCGCAACTACAATATTTACTACTACTTCTTTGGTATTTGCAACCAGTGTAGTGTTCGCAACACCCTTGACCGCCGACATGCTACACATGTTTATTGTGCTTACAATCAGCGTAGACCCAGACTTGTCTGCACCCTGTGCTGTCTGATCAGCTATGCACTGTTAGCCATCCAGTCATACAATCATTACACTCTGCAGTATAATACATTACTCACAAATTGAAACGATCATATCCATGATAACGGATGATCTAATGCACTGGTGTGTTTTCTTATGTACCATACTGAAATTTTAGTAACAATTTTGTGGGAGATTTCCACCTCAAAAACATTATGACCTATACTGGTCCATTACAAAACAGACAGGATCATGTTTGCAACCAGCAAAATACAAAGTCGACAGTGTGATTATTATTATCAGATACCTTACCATACAATGTCAAATGAATGGTGTTGTCCCTAATAAGATTTTATTTTATTTATTTATTTGCTGAATATAACTTTAATGGAAGTAAACATTAAATTTTGCTAAACCCAGAAGCAGGATCTACCTAATGAAATATCTAATTCTTATGACGCAGCAACAAGTAGTGTTTTCTCATGTGCTGTGTAAATATGTTTTACGACCTGCAGAAACATCCCTTGGGCTAACCAGGGGACTGCAATATCTTTGAAATTCAGATGGCAGTATATGACACTCTTTGATGTGGAATATGGTTCACTATCTTACTAGACCTGGCATATTGTCTCTGCCACTAGTATAGAGCTAGGCCAGCTTGCAAACGCAGCAGTCTGATAATGGTATGCACAATTTGCAGTTTGATCAGGATCTGCAGTGTTCACCTTTCCATCAATGAAACACATGTCCTGCTTCCAAGCATATATCGTTACCAGGCTACAGAAGTGTGATATTTGATCAGGAGCTATACTGGTCACAAATCCCAAAACCCCATTTCTCCAATAACAGTCACAAATGTGTAGTCCCCTGGAAGCAGGTACACAACTGCACCGTGACGTAGCTGTAAAGCATATCACATGATTTTAATGGAGGCAGCCTAAAATCCCCATGGAGTAGAGAGCGATTAAATAATATCTGTGGGATTATAATAAATACAAGTCAAGTAAAGCCACGATATGTCTTTAATATATAGCGATATAATGTAAATGTATCAGTTTTGGGGAGTGTGTTATTCTCCTTTAACCATTTCAACTCTACAGACCTCTATATCGGTGTTTGCAAACAGTGTAGATCCAGATGAGCCAGCTTGTGACAAGCCATCTCATCAGGATCTGCTCTCTGTGAAAGTACTTTTCATATTTTTAAAGAAAACAAACACCTCCTTTTCAAAAGTGGACAAGTCAGTTTCCAACAATTGGATTAGTCGGAATATTAACATATCAAAATCCATTTCAGTTATTTAAAGGTACATGCCCACTCAGTAGGCATACAATTTCCTTAATAGGAATTAAATAAGTGTATAATTGTGTCACTATTCCACCAGTTCTCAAAATTACGAGTGCCTGCTATACAGATATAATCATTTAGTAATATTTAGTTTACGGATCGTGACTCGCTGTGGTCAGGCTATTTTCATATGAGGCATGGTCAAACTTTTAAACTGTACTAGCTACAGACCTGATACTTGGTATGTAGCTTCCTTATGATGAGTAGATGCGCAAAGTTTATTTCGATTTTTTATTTCAGCCCCGGGTCATGGATTATCTCCCTGTTTTTAGCTCACCTGAGCAAAGCTCATGTGAGCTATTGTTACCGCAATGTGTCCGTCGTCGTCGTCGTTGTCCGTCATCGTCGTCCGTGAACATTTTCAAACGTCTTCTCCTCGGTAACCATTGGGCCTATAGTCACCAAACTTCATGGTCATGGTCCTTAGGTAGGGGGATTACAAAATTGTTAAAATGATGTCATTACGTAATCCAAGATGGCCGCGTCTAAAAATAGCACAAATTCTTAAAAAATCTTCTTCTCAAGAACCGCCAACCGGATTTCGACAAAACTTGGTAGGAATGATCGATGTACAATGCTCTTTCAAAGTTGTTAAAATGGTGACCCCGGGGTCAAAAATGGGTGTGGCCCATCGGGTCAAATTGGAGTCAAATTTTATTATTGACCGAATATGGTCATGTTATATATCAAATCGAAGGTATCAATGAGGCGATCACTCTGATACATTTTTTGTCGACATCGGTTGGTTATGTCATCCAAGATGGCCGCTGAAATGTCAAAAGGTTGTTCTTTTATTAGAGATTTCAAAATTCTTCTTCACATGAACCGCTTGGCCCATGGTAGCCAAACTTAAAAGTTATGGTCTATGGGTGAAGCCTTTTCAGATTTGTTAAAATGGAGGTCATCGCTAATCCAAGATGGCCGCTGTCTAAAAATAGCATAAATTCTTAAACAATCTTCTTCTCATGAACCGCTGGCCGGATTTCGACTAAACTTGGTAGAAATGATCGATTTACAATGCTCTTTCAAAGTTGTGAAAATGGTGACCCCGGGGTCAAAAATGGGCGTGGCCCGTGGGGTCAAATATTATTTTCGACCGAATATGCTCATGTCATATATCAAATTGAAGGTATCGATGAGGCGATTGCTCTGGTGCAATATTTGTCAGAATCGGATGATCATAACATCCATGATGGCTGCCAAAAGGTCCATTTATTCGAGATTTTGAATGTCTTTTTCTCAGGAACCACATGGCCGATGCTGGCCAAACTTCATAGGAAGTTAAGATCCTTGGGTGAAGCATTTTCAGATTTGGTAAAATGAGAGTCATCGCTTAATCCAAGATGACCGCCATCTAAAAATAGCACAATTGTTTTAAAACACATGAACTCAATGTCACATTCTCCTTTGGTGTTCATGGAGTCAGGTGAGCGAATTAGGGCCATCATGGCCCTCTTGTTTACTTAGAATATAGCAATTTTGTCTTGTAACTCGTAACGTTTATTATCAAAGTGGTATGTGGGGCATCCGTGTTCTATGAACACATAAAAATAATATTTTTGACAGATTAAAAAATATGATCATTGCACTTCAAAACATAAATAGAGAGAATAAATTAAAATAGTAACGTCCGTTAAAATTTTAAGGAATCACGATTATCACCCTTGATATCAGTGTGGAAATTCACGTGTGATATAAAATGTATAATGATGCCAATCAATATGTGGGGTAATGGTGAATGAATGTTTAGTTTGCCAGAAAATGTCTTGGATGATGTCTCCGATATAAACAACAGTTTGACATACTGAATGGGCATGTGAAATGGTTAATGACTGTAGCAGACTTCAGTTTGCTGACAAAAATAAATTGGACAACAAATAACAATAGTCACCTTACTTTGACTGTGTTTCACAATTGACTTCAGGTTTCTGTGGGCAACCTGCACAAGACGGTGGGCTACCTGGTGTATGAGCAGAACAGCATGGACGACAAGCTCGACATTATAAGCGGAGTTAGCGGAGCCGTTGCAGTCGCCCTCCTCATCGTCGGCATCATCGGCTTCATCAAGTACCGCCGGATGGGCCAGCGGGCTCGCAAGTCCGAGGAAGACGTCATCGAGATGCAGTCCAAGATCAATGGTGTGTACAATGTTAGCCTTTCACGCCTAAATACCCATCATTGTCTGCTCCATATTGATTAACCCATTCAACTCTACAGAACAGGGGGCCATTTCACTAAGTTGTGTACAAATAAAATGTTTGTCAGTGCAAAATTATAATAGTCTGTAAATTTCACAATAACAATGTTTTCTTACAATTATTGGATTTACATTTATTGAGCATACATGTAGGCTGAATAAATGTAAATTCATCAATTGAACTTTTCAGACTAAATCCTTAATTTGCTCTTACAACCATTCCCTGTGTAGTGGTATTGTTAAACCCCAGTAATTGAGGTGTGAAATGCTTTCTTCAGCCCTTTACAATTATCATAGTGGGTGGGGTACTTGTACGAAGTTAGTGTAATTAGTGTATCAGCAATTCATGAACTCGCCTCACCTTATGTTATCCATAATCATCAACATAGTTAATACTTGTTAGCCACGCCGATCGCAACATCCCACCCTTTAGTGATTAATAGCCGTTCATTCGTTTCCGATTAACCCCCCCATTCTGCCAGAACACTATTAATTTTGACAGCTGTCACTCGCCTTCAAAAGCTTATAATTACAACTTCTGTGTTCAGATACATTTGTATGTTTCGCCAAGGTTAATTTCCTTCATTAATGTCTTTTGTACATAATTCATGTGAACAGGGCTTCTAAAATGTTCAGTTTACCGGTTCTGGACCGATTTTTGAACGCTCAGACCGATTGAGATTTGAAAACTAGTCTTAAAAATCGGTCCGAGAAAAATTGCCAGTCGGCTTCTATTTCGCTATAAACCTTGTAAATTTACCGTTTTTGACCACCAAGTAATGTCCATTTTATGACACATATCCGCGGGCCATATCCGTGTTAAACCAGTGTGTACTCGCTGTGTATTCAGTTTCTCCTAGTATCGATTTTACTTAACACACGCGTGGTGGACAGGTGCATACCAGCCTAGTGACTTAAATAGACTGGCTTCAGCGTAAAGATACGAGAGTTCCTAGACTCGCCATTTCTGATGATGTTAAAATAAAATAAAGAAACCATGCACTGTTTTCGTAATATTTAACCCCAAGTAACTGACACGGGCTATTCCATATTAAGTTAGGAACTGTTACATTACGCTGTATTAGGGGTCATTTTTAGCTCGACTATTCGAAGAATAGTTACAGCTTATGTTGTCACCCCGGCGTCGGCGTCACTCCTTGGTTAAGGTTTTTAGTCAAGCTTGTATATGGAATACTACTGACCCTACACCCACCATACTTGGACAACTTCATCTCCTAATGATATACATCAATAAACCCTGATCTATATTTGACCTTGACCTATATTTCCTCTTGAATTCCCCTTGGTTAAGGTTTTTAGTCAAGCTTGTATATGGAATACTCCTGGCCCTACACCCACCATACTTGGACAACTTCATCTCCTAGTGATGTACATCAACAACCCCTGACCTATATTTATATACCCCCCCCCCCCCCCCCCCCCACAACAAAGTTATACTGGAGTCAGTTTGTCCGTCCGTCCGTCCGTCTTTCCGTCTTTCCGGCCGTCACAAAACTTAACAATTGTAAATTTCCTTTTAACTTCTCTTTCCCTTTGCGGAAATCTTTCATATTTTACCCGCCCCTTCTCTGACACTCATACATCATCTGCAACAAACTACGACCCCCATTTATATGCCAGGGGTCAAGGTCACAGACTTAGAAACTTAGAAAAAAACGAAAACTTAACAATTGTACATTTCCTTTTAACTTCTCTTTCCCTTTGCTGAAATCTTTCATATTTTACCCACCCCTTCTCTGACACTCATACATCATTCTGCAACAAACATACGACCCCCATTTATGCCAGGGGTCAAGGTCACGGACTTAGAAACTTAGAAAAAAACGAAAACTTAACAATTGTAAATTTCCTTTTAACTTCTCTTTCCCTTTGCAGAAATCTTTCATATTTTACCCACCCCTTCTCTGACACTCATACATCATTCTGCAACAAACCTACGACCCCCATTTATGCCAGGGCTCAAGGTCACGGACTTATAAACTTAGAAAAAAACTAAAACTTAACAAATGTAAATTTCCTTATAACTTCTCTTTCCCTTTGCGGAATGCAGTGATATTTTACCCGGCCCTTCTCTGACACTCATACATCATTCTGCAACAAACCTACGACCCCCATTTATGCCAGGGGTCAAGGTCACGGACTTTAGAATGTCTAGTTTGCTTTTTTTCTAACTGGAACCACCATCGCCACTCTCCATATGTGCTGACATAGTCTTTTATCTGAAAATGATAGTATGCGAGCTGGAATTCATTCTAGGTCAGGGCTGACGCGGGGGGGTATTCCGTAAGCCCCCGCTTACTGACAAATCTAGTTGACCTTGACCTACATTTAACCTTGAATTACTTGGACAACCATACTTGGACAACTTCATCTCCTAGTGATGTACATCAATAATCCCTGACCTATATTTGACCTTGACCTACTTTTATCATTGGATTACTTAGTTATTTCCCCTTGGTTAAGGTTTTTAGTCAAGCTTGTATATGGAATACTCCTGGGCCTACAGCAACCATACTTGGAAAACTTCATCTCCTAGTGATGTACATCAATAACCCCTGACCTATATCTGACATTGACCTACATTTAACCTTTAATTACTTACTTAATTTCCCTTGGTTAAGGTTTTTAGTCAACCTTGTTTAAGGTTTTTATGCAGGCCGCAGCCACCTTGTTTGTCAAGCTATGTGTACATCGACAACCCTCATAGTCGAGCTATGCCGTTCTCCTACAGCTCTTGTTGTGTCTATAAAATGTACATATCGTAAGAATGCCGCAGATCCTGATGATCCGGCTCACGTGATCTACAATTCGCAATCATTTTGATAAACGACAAGATACGTCTGTCGTGTTAAAAGCGTGACTCATTAGGGATCAGGGATTAGGGATCAATTGAAGTCCTAAATCACACCGCCGATGTACTTTGAACTCGATCTGAGGGTTAAAGAAACACCGAATGTTATTTAAATTGTACAAATTAATTGTTTAACACGTAATTAAATTAAATTGATGTGTCTGCAGCTAGCCAAATTAGGCGGACAATTTAAGTTGAAGTCGGTGTGAACAGTGATAATAGCATAATTAGCAATGAATTATGAGTTGGGTATATAACGCATTTTTATGCCCCACCACGATAGTGGAGGGGGCATATAGTGTTACCCTTGTCCGTCCGTCCCGTCCGTCCGTCCGTCACGAAACTTTAACGCTCGGGTAAATGTCTCAAAATTTCTTCATCCTTTGACCGATCTGCTTCATATTTCATATACACATTGCTCTAATGGTCCTCTACCGCCCTGTACCAAATCCACGTTCGTCCTGCCCCCGCCAAGCCCAGGGTCAAGGTCACATACTTGGTGCTTCAAAAACTTTAACGCTCGGGTAAATATCTTATAATTTCTGTTTTCTTTCACGGATCAGCTTCATACTTCATATACATTGCTCTAATGGTCCTTTACTGCCTTGTGCCAAATCTACGTTTGTCCTGCCCCTGCTGCCAAGCCCAGGGTCAAGGTCACATACTTGGTGCTTCAAAAACTTTAACGCTCGGGTAAATATCTTATAATTTCTGTTTCCTTCCACGATCAGCTTCATACTTCATATACGCATTGCTCTAATGGTCCTCTACTGTCCTGTGCCAAATCCACATTTGTCCTACCCCCGCCAAGCCCAGGGTCAAGGTCACATACTTAGTGCTTCAAATAATTTAACGCTCGGGTAAATATCTTATAATTTCTGTTTTCTTTCACGGATCAGCTTCATACTTCATATACGCATTGCTCTAATGGTCCTCTACCGCCCTGTGCCAAATCCACGTTCGTCCTGCCCCCGCCAAGCCCAGGGTCAAGGTCACATACTTGGTGCTTCAAAAACTTTAACGCTCAGGTAAATATCTTATAATTTCTGTTCCCTTTCACGGATCAGCTTCATACTTCATATACGCATTGCTCTAATGGTCCTCTACTGTCCTGTGCCAAATCCACATTCGACCTGCCCCACCAAGCCCAGGGTCAAGGTCACATACTTGGTGCTTCAAAAACTTTAACGCTCAGGTAAAAAAAACTTTCACTTGGAATTTGGCCTCATTTATTATCAAAGCGATATGTGGGGCATCCGTGTTCTATGAACACATTTTCTAGTTGTTTTTTTTCTATGTTGTCCGTCATTCGATTATTATTGAAATGGCACAACAAACTATTTTGTCGTTATTCACAAAGACAACTTACCGGCTTGGCAACCCGGCAGAGAGGAATAAATAAAAAACGAAACAAGACACAGACTTGTAAAATTTTAATTTATTTTAGTCTACCGAAAATTTACCTGCAATCAATCGGCATCACGATTCGTCTCTGTTGCATTTTTTCCGTCTTTGCGCTATTTAGGCACACCACGTGACCCGGTGCATACACATTTTGTCCACTTTTATTGTTTATAAACACGATTTATTTATCCCAATACAACTTTTATCCCATTATTTCTAGTACTTTGTTTGAACTTAATTTCAGTTAAAGTTTTTTAATAGAGGGGGCGGGGGGGGGGGGGGGGGGGGGGGGGGGGGGCGGGGTGGGGGGGGGGGGGGGGGGGGGGGGGGGGGGGGGGGGGGGGGGGGGGGGGGGGGGGGGGGGGGGGGGGGGGGGGGCGGGTGCTCCCCGACAATGGCCGACAGTGTTACGTCTGAACTCTGGACCGATTGGCATTCTGAAATTTTAGAAGCCCTGATTTAGCAGAATTCTGCAGAATCCCGTTTCGGATTCCCGCAGTGGAATCTGATTCTGCTGTTTTCTGCAGTTTTATCGCTTATTCCACCAGCTTGTGCCCGGCAGAATATGGGGTATAAAAAAAAGCACGTGAATGGACTACGGCAGAATAAACTTTGAAATTAACTTGGAACACTCGTATTATCATTTAGACTCTGGCATAGATATTTAAAGCTGAAATGCAACATGATTTAAATTGCATTCTTTCACGATAGATGTATATCAATAAATAAACCTATAAAATGTCCATTCCCTCATTATTGCAACATTTTGCATTTGCTATAGCGATGTTTTTAATTGATTTTATCTGTAGCGCGCGAATGGCGCAAATTCAAAATGGTGTCACGTGACCATTACCTGATTTCAATGAGGTCGCCCGTACAGGAAGTCGGTTCATTTTACGCTGTAATTACGTGG
>CM055266.1:130769709-130877511 GCA_029237695.1 Conchocele bisecta
AACATTGATTGTGGACGCCGCCGCCCGCCCGCGCCCGCCGCCGCCGCCCGCCGCCCGCCAGCCCGGCTTTCGCCAATCCAATAGCCTGGATTTTTTTTCAAAAAAACCTGGCTAAAAATCAATAATCCATTTGTAAAAATAAAATATGCATTTAATTTGAAATCAGGGGGTACAATACTCTTTAGACACACAGCTTATCTGGAGCTCTGCATCACTGTAAACCCCTCCCGCCCATTTGATACGTATACATGTATGCTACATGTTGTATATGTACAGGGCCGTAAGTACATAACTACAGTATCTTATAGCCGAGTTCATTATTGCCGTCAATATTTCAGCGAGCATATTGGAACTGTGGACAGTGATCAGAACCTACGCTGGTGCAACTGTCATCTTCTCATGAATAAAAGTTTCCCAGGTTAACCGCATTTTCTTGTTTACATAGTATAGCCTGATTCAAATATACATACACTATCAGGGGATATCATGTTTTATTAGGCCGGTGTCATAAACGTGTCAGTGGAATTGATTGTCTCGTGATGAGAACAAGATGCTTATCATGTTTAATTAGGCCGGTGTCATAAACGTGTCAGTGGAATTGATTGTCTCGTGAAGAGAACAAGATACTTGTATTGTAACGACTAAACTGCCAGTGTACATGTAACATCTGTATAGTTTTACCAGTGCCCACATTTTTTGTGAGACACAAATAATTAATGACACACATCTGTCTGTTGTCCGTTTCCAAATCCATGTTGCATTTAGGCAACCTTGATAATAAAAAAAAATCAAGTCCGGTTATATGGTTTAATATTTGGAATCAGGAAATCGCGAATATTAAACATTAACATAGAAATAAATACATTAGAATACTACCGGTAATGTTTACTGTGCACTTTTCTGAATTATTGTATCAAAATAGAAGAATGAATACAAATGTTATTGTGAAATAAAATCGCCCAGGCGAAATCGCGAATAGACAGTAGTGACTGCGACCTTTCGGTGGCCATCTTGGATGATGTAATCATCAGATTCGATGAAAACAGCACCACAGCGATTGCCTCATCAATACCTTTGATTTGATATATTATAAGACCATATTCCGTCAAAAATGAAATTTGACCCCTATTTGACCCCATTATTGACCCAGGGGTCACCATTTTAACAAATTTGAAAAAGCATTGAACATCGATCATTTCTGCCAAGTTTCGTAGAAATCGTCTGGTGGTTCGTGAGAAGATATTTTAAAATTCTGTGCTATTTTTAGACGGCCGCCATCTTGGATTAACGATGACCGCCATTTTAACAAAACTGAAAAGGCTTTACCAATGGACCATAACTGCGAATTTTGCTACAAATGGCCAAGAGGTTTGTATGAAGAAGACGTTTGAAATCTCTAATAAAAGAACGACCATTTGACCATCTTGGATGAAGTAATCATCTGATTTCGACAAAAAATGCTCCTAAGTGATCGTTTCGTCAATACATAAATAATTAATGACACACATCTGTCTGTTGTCCGCATATCCATATCGCATTTAGGCAGCCTTGATAAAAAAACAAAAAAACAAGTCCGGTTATATGGTTTAATATTTGGAATCAGGAAATCGCGAATATTAAACATTAACATAGAAATAAATACATTAGAATACTACCGGTAATGTTTACTGTGCACTTTTCTGAATTATTGTATCAAAATAGAAGAATGAATACAAATGTTATTGTGAAATAAAATCGCCCAGCCGAAATCGTGAATAGACAGTAGTGACTGCGACCTTTCGGTGACCATCTTGGATGATGTAATCATCAGATTCGATGAAAACAGCACCACAGCGATTGCCTCATCAATACCTTTGATTTGATATATTATAAGACCATATTCCGTCAAAAATGAAATTTGACCCCTATTTGACCCCATTATTGTTGACCCAGGGGTCACCATTTTAACAAATTTGAAAAAGCATTGAACATCGATCATTTCTGCCAAGTTTCGTAGAAATCGTCTGGTGGTTCGTGAGAAAATATTTTAAAATTCTGTGCTATTTTTAGACGGCCGCCATCTTGGATTAACGATGACCGCCATTTTAACAAAACTGAAAAGGCTTTACCAATGGACCATAACTGCGAATTTTGCTACAAATGGCCAAGAGGTTTGTATGAAGAAGACGTTTGAAATCTCTAATAAAAGAACGACCATTTGACCATCTTGGATGATGTAATCATCTGATTTCGACAAAAAATGCTCCTAAGTGATCGTTTCGTCAATACATAAATAATTAATGACACACATCTGTCTGTTGTCCGCATATCCATATCGCATTTAGGCAGCCTTGATAAAAAAACAAAAAAACAAGTCCGGTTATATGGTTTAATATTTGGAATCAGGAAATCGCGAATATTAAACATTAACATAGAAATAAATACATTAGGATACTACCGGTAATGTTTACTGTGCACTTTTCTGAATTATTGTATCAAAATAGAAGAATGAATACAAATGTGATTGTGAAATAAAATCGCCCAGCAGAAATCGCGAATAGACAGTAGTGACTGCGATCACTTCAGACCACAGGCAGACGTGTTTCGCCCCGGTGATTTTTAACAATCCTTGACAGACAACCAAACCAGCTGATAGAATGATGATTTATTAACGCAGTTTTTGGTATATACATGTACCAGTATCGTTCCGTGTCAAGAAATTGGAATTGCGTGAAATAAAAATGCTTGAAATTCTGTACACAACGACAAAAATGAGTGAAATAAGCAGATGTTTTCCCATGTGCTAAGCGACCAGTCCTGTTGTTCCCATGTGTTAAGCGACCATGAGTTAGTCACTAAGGAAACGAGCATTTCAGAACGAGGTTTCAGGTCAATAAAGATAAACAATATGCACCATTCACAGAATGGGACACAGAATGAATATATGGATGATGACCAATAAGCATAGAAAGTTTCAAGCAAATCTGACTTATGGTTACAGAGATAGTAGGTACGTGAAAAGTTTAACACAAATTTGGACAAAAATTTAACGCAAACTTCTAAGTCATTTGACCTTGACCTTGGGCACAGGGGCCGCATGAGTGGGATACAGCATGAATATATCGACTAAAAATCACATGAAGTCAATGTGACTTAGGACTGAGATATACGGTATTTGAAAACTTTTAACGCATATTTCAGATGGATACACGGACACCCGGACGTCATTGGGATCACTATGTCTCACTTTCCGCAAGCATGTTCAACAAAAATGTGCAGAGTAATTTGCACACATGTATAAGTTGATCAAGACATACGTAGTTTGCAATGTAGTCTACAGTATGAATATATACCTGTTTGATACATGATTGCTATCAGGATATACAATGTTCGTGATTTAGTCCGGGAATCTATCCATGTAGATGAGCGTATTAATAGATCTGAAGTTGTTTATATAACCATATTCCGTAAAAAAGTTGACCCCTTTTTGACCCCCCGGGCCATGCCAATTTTTGACCCAGAGGTCACCATTTTAACAGCTTTGAAAAAGCATTGTACATCGATCATTCCAGTCAAGTTTCGTCGAAATCGGTCTGGTGGTTCGTGAGAAGATGTTTTTAAGAATTTATGCTATTTTTAGACGGCGGACATCTTGAATTAATGACGACCGCCATTTTAACAAAACTGAAAACGCTTTATCAATGAACCATAACTGCAAAGTTTGGCCACCAATGGCCAAGCTGTTTGTATGAAGAAGACATTTGAAATCTCTAATAAAAGAACGACTTTTTGACCATTCGCCGGCCATCTTGGATGATGTAATCATCCGATTCGATGAAAACAGCACCACAGCGATCGCCTCACCAATACCTTTGATTTGATATATTATAAGACCATATTCTGTCAAAAATGAAATTTGACCCCTTTTTGACCCCATTATTGACCCAGGGGTCACCATTTTAACAAATTTGAAAAAGCATTGAACATCGATAATTTCTGCCAAGTTTCGTAGAAATCGGTCTGGTGGTTCGTGAGAAGAAGATATTTTAAAATTCTGTGCTATTTTTAGACGGCCGCCATCTTGCATTAACGATGACCGCCATTTTTAACAAATCTGAAAAGGCTTTAACAATGGACCATAACTGCGAATTTTGCTACCAATGGCCAAGCAGTTTGTATGAAGAAGACGTTTGAAATCTCTAATAAAAGAACGACCGTTTGACCATCTTGGATGATGTAATCATCTGATTTCGACAAAAAATGCTCCTAAGTGATCGTTTCGTCAATACCTTCGTATTGATATATGACATGACCATATTCGGTCAAATGTGAAATTTGACCCCTACTTTTGTAGGCCCATTTTTGACCCAGGGGCCACCATTTGAAGGAATCTGAAACATCGTTAACTATCGATCATTCATATCAAGCTTCGTCGAAATCGGCCTGGCGGTTCGTGAGAATAAGATTTTTTGAGAATTTTACCTACTTTTCAACGGCGGCCATCTTGGATTTCGCGATGACCATCATTTTAACAACAAGAGCTGTAGGAGAACAGCATAGCTCGACTACGAGGGTTGTCGATGTACACATAGCTTGACAAAGAAGGTGGCCGCGGCCCGCATAAAAACCTTAACCAAGGTTGACTAAAAACCTTAACCAAGGGAAATTAACTAAGTAATTCAAGGTTAAATGTAGGTCAATGTCAGATATAGGTCCAGGATTATTGATGTACATCACTAGGAGATGAAGTTTTCCAAGTATGGTTGCTGTAGGCCCAGGAGTATTCCATATACAAGCTTGACTAAAAACCTTAACCAAGGGGAAATAACTAAGTAATCCAAGGGTAAAAGTAGGTCACGGTCAAATATAGGTCAGGGATTATTGATGTACATCACTAGGAGATGAAGTTGTCCAAGTATGGTTGCTGTAGGCCCAGGAGTATTCCATATACCAGCTTGACTATAAACCTTAACCAAGGTTGACTAAAAACATTAACCAAGGGGAATTAAGTAAGTAATTGAAGAGGAAATGTAGGTCAAGGTAAAATATAGATCAGGAGTTATTGATGTACATCCCTATGAGAAAATGTTGTCCAAGTATGGTGTCTACATGTATGCAAAATAGTATTCCATGTACGAGGTTGACTAAAAACCTTAACCAAGGTTGACTAAAAACCTTAACCAAGGGGAATTAACTAAGTAATTCAAGTTTAAATGTAGGTCAAGGTTAAATATAGGTCAGGGGTTGTTGATGTACATCACTAAGAGATGAAGTTGCCCAAGTATGGTTGGTGTAGGGCCAGGAGTATTCCATCTACAAGCTTGACTAAAAACCTTAACCAAGGGGAATTAACTAAGTAATCCAAGGGTAAAAGTAGGTCAAGGTCAAATATAGGTCAGGGATTATTGATGTACATCACTAGGAGATGAAGTTGTCCAAGTATGGTTGCTGTAGGCCCAGGAGTATTCCATATACAGCTGAATCTTGTTATCTCGATATCGTTTGTCTCGATATACCTGCTTATCTCGATATACGTCCCAGGTCCCGGCAGAATTCCCTATATATATCATATATTTTACTCCTGATAACTCAATATCGGATATGTCGATATATCGGTTTAGTCGAAGTGGAAATCGAGTCCTCATAGTATGTTACCTTCACATTTGTATTCTGATATAATGTTGATGCGAAAATTAAGCACCCGGCGCCGCCAAGTCTGAATCAGCGCGATTATCTCAGGTAAGTTTTCACACGTCTGTAGAAACCAAAGACACCGCCGCCGCTAAAATGCGTTTAAAGTTGCATAACCAGTTTAAGCAGCGCACTTAAAACCATAATTAATCAAACATAATGTGATATCAAATCTCTTTTAACAGAAAAATTAATTAAACGGTGTAGCAGTAAGTAAATCGTCTGATAATTACGAAAACAGCTTAGAATGAACTCAAGCCGCGATGTATGAAAACCCGGAAATAAAGTAAAGCGGCATTTCTGAAGCGATTTTGTTCAGATTTTTTTTCTTGAGAAATTTGGCGAATTGTTATCTCGAAGTTCGGATATGTCGATATATATTTACATCAGTGCAATCGACTTCGAAATAACGAGAATGACCGGTACAAGCTTGACTATAAACCTTAACCAAGTTTGAGTACAAACCTTAACCAAGGGGAAATAACTAAGTAATTCACGGTTAAATGTAGGTCAAGGTAAAATATAGGTCAGGGGTTATTGATGTATATCCCTATGAGAAAAAGTTATCCAAGTATGGTGTCTGTATGCACAATAGTATTCCATCTACAAGCTTGATTAAAAACCTTAATCAAGGTTGACTAAAAACCTTAACCAAGGGGAATTAAGTAAGTAAAGAGGAAATGTAGGTCAAGGTCAAATATAGATCAGGGGTTATTGATGTACATCCCTATGAGAAAAGGTTGTCCAAGTATGGTGTCTGTATGCACAATAGTATTCCATGTACAAGCTTGACTAACAAGAGCTGTAGGAGAACAGCATAGCTCGACTACAAGGGTTGTCGATGTACACATAGCTTGACAAAGAAGGTGGCTGCGGCCTGCATAAAAACCTTAACCAAGGTTGACTAAAAACATTAACCAAGGGAAACTAGAAATGTGGCCTGTCGGCACACGAATACCCCCACTGGCAGCCAAAGAAAACGAGGAGGATCATTTTTGATTATAAGCCATTTAGCCGAGCGTTAAGGTTTCAAACGCATCAAGTCTGTGACCTTGACCCTGGGCATAGTGTGGGAAGGGAATTTCAATAGGTTTGACCTTCAACTATGACCTTGACCTTGGACGTAGGTGCGTGGTTATTGATCGAGCCACACCTTCTCATCCTGAGAAACATTTGTGCCAAGGCATTTGATAATCCATGCATCGGTGTAGAAGATATAGAGTGGAAGGGAATTTCAATAGGTTTGACCTTTGACCTTCAACAGTGACCTTGACCTTGGACGTAGGTGCATGGTTTTCCAAGTATGGTTGCTGTAGGCCCAGGAGTATTCCATATACAAGCTTGAGTAAAAACCGTAACCAAGGGGAGATAACTAAGTAATCCAAGGATAAAAGTAGGTCAAGGTCAAATATAGGTCAGGGATTATTGATGTACATCACTAGGAGATGAAGTTGTCCAAGTATGGTTGATGTAGGCCCAGGAGTATCCATATATTCCATATACAAGCTTGACTATAAACATTAACCAAGTAATTAACCAGGTAAATGTAGGTCAAGGTAAAACTAAAGGTCAGGGGTTATTGATGTACATCCCTATGAGAAAAAATTATCCAAGTATGGTGTATGTATGCACTATGAGAAAAGGTTGTCCAATTATGGTGTCTGTATGCACAATAGTATTCCATGTACAAGCTTGAGTAAAAAGCTTAACGAAGGTCGAGTAAAAACCTTAACCAAGGGGAATTAAGTAAGTAATTCAAGGTTAAATGTAGGTCAAGGTCAAATATAGGTCAGGGGCTGTTGATGTACATCACTAGGAGATTGAAGTTG
Organism: Conchocele bisecta; assembly: GCA_029237695.1. Classification (NCBI taxonomy): domain Eukaryota; kingdom Metazoa; phylum Mollusca; class Bivalvia; order Lucinida; family Thyasiridae; genus Conchocele; species Conchocele bisecta. The sequence goes on from CM055266.1 coordinate 130,777,209, forward strand.
TACAAGTATGGTTGGTGTAGGCCAGGAGTATTCCATCTACAAGCTTGACTAAAAACGTTAACCCAAGGGGAATTAAGTAATTCAAGAGGAAATTGTAGGTTCAAGGTCAAAATATAGATCAGGGGTTGTTGATGTATATCACTAGGAGATGAAGTTGTGCAAGTATAGTGGGTGTAGGGCCAGTAGCATTGCATATAGAAGGTTGACTAAAAACCTTAACCAAAAGGAATTAAGTAAGTAATTGAAGAGGAAATGTAGGTGAAGGTCAAATATAGATCAGGGGTTATTGATGTACATACCTATGAGAAAAGGTTGTCAAAGTATGGTGTCTGGATGCACAATAGTATTCAATGTACAAGCTTGAAAAAAAAAACTTAACCAAGGTTGACTAAAAACCTTAACCAAGGGGAATTAAGTAAGTAATTCAAGAGGAAATATAGGTCAAGGTCAAATATAGATCAGGGGTTATTGATGTGCATCACTAGGAGATGAAGTTGTTTTTCAAGTATGGTGGTGTATGGGCCAGTAGTATTGCATATACAAACTTGACTAAAAACCTTAACCAAGGTTGACTAAAAACCTTAACCAAGGGGAATTAACCAAGTAATTCAAGAGGAAATGTAGGTCAAGGTCAAATATAGATCAGGGGTTATTGATGTACATCACTAGGAGATGAAGTTGTCCAAGTATGGTGGGTGTAGGGCCAGTAGTAGTAGTATTCCATATACAAGCTTGACTAAAAACCTTAACCAAGGTGTGACGGTGACGCCAACGCCAGGGTGACTACATAAGCTCTAACTATTCTTCGAATAGTCGAGCTAAAAATGAAAAGGCTTGACCCACTGACCATTACTGTGAAGTTTGGCCAATATTGGCCAAGTGGTTCAAGAGAAGAAGACGTTCGTAATCTATATTGAAAGAACGACCTTTTGACCTGTCGGCGGCCATCTCGGATGACGTAATTACCTGATTTTGACAAAAAGAGCTCCAGAGTGACCGTCTTGTTAATACCTTCGATTTGATATATGACATGACCATATTCGGTCAAATGTGACATTTGACCACTACTTGACCCCTCCTGCCCAGCCAATTTTTGACCCGGGCTCCACCATTTGAAGGGATCTGAACGAGCGTTAACTATCGATCATTCATACTAAGTTTCGTAAAAATAAGTCTGGCAGTTCGCGAGAAGATTTAAGAATTTGACCTACTTTTCAACAGCGGCCATCTTTGATTTCACGATGACCACCATTTAAACAAAAATGAAAAGGCTTGGTCCAATAACAATTACCGTGAAGTTTGGCCAATATCGGCCAAGCGGTTCACGAGAACAAGACATTTGAAATCTTTATTATTAAAAGAACGACCATTTGACCTTTTGGCGGCCATCTTGAATGACATGACCATCTAATTTCGACAAAAAATGTACCAGAGTGATCGCCTCTTAGATACCTTCGATTTGATATAGACAAGACCATATTCGGTCAAAATACCCCACGGGCCATGCCCATTTTTGACCACGGGGTCACCATTTTAACAACTTTGAAAGAGCATAGTATATCGATCATTCCTACCAAGTTTCGTCGATATCCGGCTAGCGGTTCATGAGAAGAAGATTTTTTAAAGAATTTATGCTATTTTTAGATGGCGGCCATCTTGGATTAGCGATGACCTCCATTTTAACAAATCTGAAAAGGCTTCACCCATGCACCATAACTTTTAAGTTTGGCTACCATGGGCCAAGCGGTTCATGTGAAGAGGAAGTTTGAAATCTCTAATAAAAGAACAACCTTTTGACATTTCGGCTGCCATCTTCGATTTGATATATGACCATACTAGGTCAAAAATAAAATTTGACCCCACGTGCCACGCCCATTTTTGACCCCGGGGTCACCATTTTAACAACTTTGAAAGAGCATTCCTACCAAGTTTTGTCGAAATCCGGTTGGCGGTTCTTGAAAAGATTTTTTACGAATTTGTGCTATTTTTAGACGGCGGCCATCTTGGATTACGTAATTTTAACAATTTTGTAATCCCCCTACCTAAGGACCATGACCATGAAGTTTGATGACTATAGGCCCAATGGTTACCGAGGAGAAGACGATTGGAAATGTTCACGGACGGACGACGGATGGACGGACGACAAGACAGACGGCAAGACGGACGGACGGACGGACGGACACATTGCGGTAACAATAGCTCACATTTGCTCCGCTTAGGTGAGCCAAAAATAAATACAGAGAATAAATAGTAATGTCATTTTGAGGCCATGCTACAATATCGCATTTTGAATGTTTATTTTGCCAGAAACTGTCTCAGATGATGTCTCCGACATAAAGAACATTTTGTGCCTACTGAATGGGCATGCACCAATTTCAATAATATTGGCCCACAATGTCTGTCTTTCTACATCAAAAACGTGTTTTATATGCATCTGACATGTTCTCTAATATCCACATTTGTTCTATTTCTTAACAAAAAGATCGCGAGATTGCGTGGGAAAACCCTAAATTCTATTATATTCGTTTTCAAGACATCGTTTCACGATCTCCCCTTCCAGAAAAATGGAAGGCGAGATCGCGAAAACGCATTATCGTGGTCGCGAAAACATGAGATCGCGAGGCGAAAACGCAATATTGCAAATTACATTAGCTAAGAATGAGATAGATTAAATGTAGAACATTAGTCTCACTTTGAAGAAAATGAATAACTAAATGCATGCACATTTCATATGTGTGTACATGAAGAATCTGGTAGAACCATATGTTCTTGTCGATCATGTTATATTGAGATCATACAGCAATAGTGATAACCCTCGCAGTTTCACCCGATTTCCCTCTCCAGCAACCAGTCATAAAAAGAACACAATAGTATCGCCAAAAGTAATGCGTTTTGTGAGGATCGAACTCTCGACCAGATAGAATGAACAAAAGTTCTGAAAACGTATAGATATTCTTCCGCTTCGCTGAGCCACACTACATGTCTATTTATAACCACCATGATACACTATTATATTGACATACATGCACGTGAACTCTATAATATATTTATTATACACGAAAATGAGGCTATGATATGATAATACACATGTAGCCTATTTCACGAACCTCCGTTAGTCGACTAAACTGTTAGCAGACTAAACTAAGTTTAGTCGACTAACCATAGTCTGCTAAACTTTTTGACATGTTTGCATTTCACGAACGATTTTGTAAGCCACGTTCAAAACAACCGTGGGCGCCGCCATCTTGGAATTCGGTCGTCTGCTATTTTTCTTAGTAGACCAACCGAAAGTCTAGCCGACTAACGAGGAGGCTAAGCAAGGTAGACTTTGCTTAGTCGACTAACGTGTTTGTGAAATGCGTTTTTTCCCGTTAGTCGACAATAGGCTACTGGTCCCATCAGTTGTCAGTCAGTAGTGGCACATTTATTCAGACCTACAACATTTATATATCAGGATTTAATTAGTAAAAGCTCTCAAACAACAGTATACACACTGCTTCGAGGAGTGTGGGTTTCTATTGTCAATCATATTAAAAGTAAACATTAAATTGAAGTTAAATTGTACAGCATATGCAAAGTATAAATATGTTTGTTATATATGCTGTATTAGTATTTTAAATGAATGGAGTCATTTTCATTACATTTTGTCATTAGCGTTACATAAATCATTTCTGTTACGCCCATATTTTTGGAGGCTGTGCTATTAATTGATACATGTGGTAAAACACGGCATTGTATTACATGCCAAGCTATTTTGTTTTGTTTAACTTTACTGATTCATATTAAATACATGTTGTTGGGTACCATAAATGAGAAATTCCACGTCTTGCTACTAAATTGCTGAAACTAATACAATTAGCTTACAGTTTCTTCTGCCCCTGCCATGTACCTTATTCTAGTTCTGAGTACATAACTATAATTACATTTCATTACACTGCAATACATAACAGTTATGACAGAGTAGTCTTTCCAAATGTGCGCTTGAAGCGTTCTTTGTTTACTTTCTACCTTGTGGAGAGTGACCTAAGAATGTTGCTAATACACACTGTATTACGTAAGTTTATGGTAATATTTTTGTGTGATATTGTAGAATTGCCTATCAAGAACAATATGTATGTCAACACCCTGCAGTTTTTTTCTATATTTTAGTGTGTGAAGTGCTATAAATGCTATTACGCACATTTTTAAGGTGTAGCGTGGTGTAGCAATATAGTGCAACCCATTGCCTATAAAGCGGAAAACGTGTAGCTAACCTTATTCTTGACATTTTTCTTAACAGATGCCCCTTCAGTTTTATGTATAATGCCTTTGAAAAGAAAAATGTAAATGTAAAGCTATGTTTACATCATGTAAATGTACAGTACGAGCATCTAAGATCAGGAGAACATCCGAATCAGGAAGATCTCCGAGAGTTTGACGTCATTTAACATGTGTGGTTTCACGCATGCCAACCCGGAATAATTATTTTGGGACATTATGAGGGGCCAGCCGCGGGGAAATTAGTCGCTCTAATTGCCACGGGGGTGGTGTGCACTGTAGCGCCAGTGACGGAAAATCACCCCGGGCTGGTGTCAACATCCGCCGTATATACTTATCAGAGGGATTAATTGGCCCCGGGCACTGCGACCGAGAAGGTCTGTTATACGCCAAACACAACACGTGCCTTATAGGGCTTTTGCGACCAGTGTAGATCCAGATCAAGACCAGTTTATATCCGGATCAGACCGCACAGTCTGATCAGGATCTGCAATTTTCGCCATTCCATCACTGAAACACACTAACAAACAATCTATACCGTTTTCAGACTACAGGAGTGTGCTATTTGATCAAAACATACACTGGTCACAAATCACACAAGCCCCATTTCTCCAGTCACAGCCACATATCGGACCAAGCTATTTATTTTTGACATCTTGTCCAATAATTTTCTGTTTATTTGAAACAAGTAAGTAGACCAGATGGCCGCGGCCTGCATGTCAAGCCTGCCGAGGCATTTGATGGTATTTTTAAAAACTTTAATGCAGATTTCGGACGGACACCCGGACGTCATTGTTATCACTATGTCTCGCTTTCGACAATAAAAACAGTGGATTCAACCAATCAGCATAGAATATGTGTGGCTTCGTTGATTTTAGAGTACACATGCCGCATTATTAAGCGTTTATTATTCCGTAAATCCGCAGAAATACCTACATATTTCACGCCAGAATAATGAATTGAATGTTTATAAACAAGTTTGTAATTTTCACTTTAAACACGGCACGATACTAATTAAATAAACAAGCAAAATATAACAAGAAAGTTGGCGTTTTCTAATATTCTCCTTTCTCATAAATGGAGGAATCGATGTGAGATGACGTTTTTCGGCCTCGCAAAATGTGCCTGTTGCACAGGTAAATCTTTACCTATAAACTTACTATGCCATTTTATAGCAGCATTAAGTCGTATCCTAATGATATATTATGGTATTAAACTACACAAAAAAAAGCCGCATACACTTTGACCGTGATTTATCTGTAAATAAATTTATTATTAGGTTTGAGGCGGCATTTGAAGTTGAAAAATGTACATACTTTTCAACGATTTTGCCGATTTTTTGCCGAATTTCGGCTGATAACGGGTGGTCTTTACAAACGTTTTCCAATTTGTACAGTAATGTCAGCAACATAATTTCTTGCCATTGTGATAGGGGAGTGTCAGGCGCATAAAAGATGATAATTTTCAGAGCTCTATATTGACTATTTCCGGTTCTATTGGATGTCAAAGATGAACGTATTTTTTCAAGTTTTCAAAATAGAGCAAACGGATGTGACGTCAGCTTCGTTATTTATCAATAGATTTCAAAATTTCTTGCTGCGGTCGATATTTCAGTCCTTTAGCTAAAACTTTCCCGCTTTGTGCCTGGCCTATGGTGAAAAACAAACGAAAACTTCACTGGCGGAATATTGCACATATTTAATTTCCGTTTTATTAGGTGTATTTACAAATGGCGTAAACTGCAATGTAAGGGCGATAAACTATCGAAAAAATAATCGTCCGCTGACTTACGGGCTCCCTCCATCTACACCAAACAGCTGGTCGGATCGACTTCAAATTTTGCATTCCGATTCGGATCAAGTGTGAGCAGAGACTCAGAGATTTTCAGATATCTTTTAATGCTACTTTCCACGAAAACGGAAGTGACGTCATACTTCCTATAACTTCCTTATTTTCCAACCGATTTCAAGAATTCTTTTTGCATTGGAAAGCTAACAAAATTCTCTATCTCAAACTCACTGATAGTTTTCGGCTATCTGCTCAAATAAAAGAGCTATATGCATTTGAAGTTGAAAAATGTACATACTTTTCAACGATTTTGCCGAATTTCGGCTGATAACGGGTGGTCTTTACAAACGTTTTCCAATTTGTACAGTACTGTCAGCAACATAATTTCTTGCCAGAGTGATAGGCGAGTGTCAGTCGCATGAAATATGATAATTTTCAGAGCTATATCTTGACTACTTACGGGGCTCTATTCGATGTCAAAGATGAACGTATTTTTTCAAGTTTTCAAAATAGAGCAAAACGGATGTGACGTCAGCTTCGTTATTTATCATTCGATTTCAATTGTTTTTGCTGTAGTCGATATTTCAGTCCTTTAGCTAAAACTTTGGCTGAGGATCGAACCCAGTATCCCTCGCTCCGAGTCCATCGCTCTACCTCTAAGCTAACCGGCCCCACATCGGTGTGATGATGCGAACACAATAATGTTGGACTGTTCATTCTAAAACTTCAGAAATTCTTTTTGCAACCGATAGATTACACCTTGGGCTAAAGCTTAGTTACACATGAAATCAATGTTTGAGGCTCAAACCGTTGATGCAGCTCATGCTGCTCTAGTTATCATTATTAGGTTTGAGGCGGCTTTCAGCTGCGCCGAAAACCTATTGTATTCGTTGGTTTTGTTTTTTTTATTCAGCCGTTCAGTCTACAGCCCAAACCGCTGGTCGGATCGACTTCAAATTTTGCATGCCGATTCGGATCAAGTGTGAGCAGAGACTTAGAGATTTTCAGAAATCTCTTAATGCCACTTTCCACGAAACCGGAAGTGACGTCATACTTTCTATAACTTCCTTATTTTCAAATCGATTTCAAAAATTCTTTCTGCATTGGAAAGCTGACAAAATTCTCGAACTCGCTGACAGTTCTCGGCTATCTGGTCAAATAAGAGAGCTCTAGGCATTTGAAGTTGAAAAATGTACATACTTTTCAACGATTTTGCCGATTTTTTGCCGAATTTCGGCTGATAACGGGTGGTCTTTACAAACGTTTTTCCAATTTGTACAGTAATGTCAGCAACATAATTTCTTGCCAGTGTGATAGGGGAGTGTCAGGCGCATAAAATATGATAATTTTCAGAGCTCTATCTTGACTACTTCCGGTTCTATTGGATGTCAAAGATGAACGTCTTTTGTTCAAGTTTTTTCAAAATAGAGCAAACGGATGTGACGTCAGCTTCGTTATTTATCAATAGATTTCAAAATTTCTTGCTGCGTCGATATTTCAGTCCTTTAGCTAAACTTTCCCGCTTTGTGCCCGGCCTATGGTGAAAAACGAACGAAAACTTCACTGGCGGAATATTGCACATATTTAATTTCCGTTTTATTAGGTGTATTTACAAATGGCGTAAACTGCAATCTAAGGGCGATAACTATCGAAAAATAATCATCCGCTGACTTACGGGCTCCCTCCATCTACAACAAACTGCTGGTCGGATCGACTTCAAATTTTGCATGCCGATTCGGATCAAGTGTGAGCAGAGACTCAGAGATTTTCAGATATCTTTTAATGCTACTTTCCACGAAAACGGAAGTGACGTCATACTTCCTATAACTTCTTTATTTTCCAACCGATTTCAAGAATTCTTTTTGCATTGGAAAGCTAACAAAATTCTCTATCTCAAACTCACTGACAGTTTTCGGCTATCTGCTCAAATAAAAGAGCTATATGCATTTGAAGTTGAAAAATGTACATACTTTTCAACGATTTTGCCGAATTTCGGCTGATAACGGGTGGTCTTTACAAACGTTTTCCAATTTGTACAGTACTGTCAGCAAATAGTTTACACCTTGGGCTAAAGCTTAGTTACACATGAAATCAATGTTTGAGGCTCAAACCGTTGATGCAGCTCAAGCTGCTCTAGTTATTATTACTATTATTATTATTATTTTTAACAGAAAGCAAGTTCATAGTTATACATGTATGTAATGTTGCCATCAATAAATTAATTTATCTAGTTAGTTTCTTTTTACTACTACAAAAAACCTGACTATCTGTGGAGGGCTAGTGAATTATTGCAATTCAAGGTGCATATAAATATACAATCATAGTCTGGTTACGAGCATAACGAATCTGAGATGTCAGTGATGTAATACTCATCTCTGTCATTTCAGGTTTCACCAAATCCAGTGAGCAGAGAAATAGAGAATATTAGTATAGTGTCATGAACGTGAATAAATATCTGTCGAGGCTGAGAAATCAGGATGGGCGAGGCTTGCCGAGCACATCCTGATTTTGAGCCGAGTCAGATATTTATTCACGTTCATGACACTATAATAATATTCTATTTATCCCGTTAACCACATCAAAGTTGTTCGAATGTCTCTAAAAATGCATTTGTGGCCTCATAAGTTTGTCTTCTGAAGCGACAAGATTATCGTGTTACGTCATTCACATAATGACGTAACGTCATACATAATGACGTATCTACTAGACGTGAACGAGAAAAAATACACGTACCTGCTTTTCACGTCTAGTAGCGACATAGTTGACGGGATAAAAAACAATACTCACAAACAAGCCTCACCAACGCATATCTGGATGTCGTTGAAAAAAAGCTCTCGGTTCACAAGGCAGCTAAGCTGTATGGTGTGCCAGACCAAACGCTGCGTGACCGCGTAACTGGCAGAATCAACGCAGACACCGTAACATACGGTCGGGGCCCACTCTTCGACTTCGACGAAGAAGCGAGACTTAAACAGCATATTCGAGATATAGCTGCAGTTGGGTATGGGTATACGTGGTTAGAAGTGGTTAATTTGGCATCAGAATATACTGTTATGCTGGGAAAGAGAGATAAGGACAGTTCCCTTGCAGCAAGATGGTTTTATGGATTCTTGAGCCGATGGCCAGAATTGAAAGTTCAGCTGGCTAAGTCGTCAGAGCTGCGATATAAGGCTAGTTCGAGCGAGAATATAGCGAACTATTTTCATGAACTTGGGCGCATATTAGATAAATACAACTTGAAGGACAAACCACAAAACATTTACAAAAAGTAAAGTTTCTTTATTATAGTGTCACCCCTATTGAAAGGGCCAGTCCAACAATCAGTACTTCCCAATTCCTATCCTTTTATGCCAGGCACTTGACAGGAAGGCAATTGGTACCCTTATATTTAACTAGCTGGCGGCTAACCAATCGGCCACATCAGTCCGAGTGGAGGCTCGAACCTTCGACCTCCCAGTTGCAAGGCGGGTGCCCAGGGTTTCCACTGGAGAAAAAAAAAATTGCCACTTTTCTTTTTGTAAATTTGAATATATTTTTGCGCGCGCTTTGACAAAAAAATATACATACATGTACAGTGTATCTACTAAGAACAATAAAACATGGTATCATTATGTTTATTTTGTTGTTTTTTTCACACATCATTCATGATAAGATTTGACAAAAGAGAAATAAAATTAAATACATGTCATTTGATATAATACAGCATTATTTTCAACTTTCATTGAACACGTTTCACTACAACTTCACTTCCATACATTCAAGATTCGCCTCTGCTTCTTCTCTGCCCACTTATCAAATGCTGTCTTGAAATCAAACATATCTGCACTTGGACCATCTAAACTGCGTTCAGTTAATTAATTAACACATAATTATTTGATTAGACTAACGCTGTTAACAGCCATCGTTAATTGCTAAATTACCGACATGGCTAATTGGTGAAAATAGTTCACCTACACGCCCAGTATTGAGAATCGCGTTAATTGCGATCTAATTAGCTTTGACCAAAGTGTCGCCAATCGGTAATTACCCATCATGGCTTATTGGCGAAAAGAGTTCACCATACATGTAATTATACTTCTGCTTAATGAATTATTTAGGATATGGGATACATCAAGAAAGAAAAGAGACGATGTTTGTATTGTTTATTTGAACACGTTACCAATTCTTACATGAATGTCAATAAAAACATGGCGAAAGTTTCAGTGCAAATGTGCCTTTATTTTAAGTCGCCAAATAATCGCTAGATTAAAATTTAAACTTTAATACAGTCTAGGACGCTTTCACTAAAGTCGCCAAAAACATGCAGATTTTACCATGATTACCACTGTAAACGGTGACGCTAGTGTAATTTAACGGATCAAATTACAGCATGACATCACCGCTGCACGTGACCCGTGTCAATCGCAATAGAATACACACAATGTTTGACACGTTTAGATATTAAGAAAGCTGTGTTTGTAAACAATTGTGTCTCGCGTGTTGGGGATTATTTATTCATTGGAAAATGTAGAGTTATAGACGGCGGTTAGGAAAAATCCAGGTATGGCTGCCGGGTCGGAAAATTGTAACTAGAGATATTTTTTTTCGCCACTTTCTTTTTAAATTCACCAAATGCGAATGTGGCGATCGCCAGCGGAAACCCTGGGTGCCTTATCCACTAGGCCACAGGGACTGGTATTATAATGTTGATAAAAAGGGCATTCAGCGAAACAAACCCATATTGTTTCATCCGCCGCGTATGTGCCCTCTGTAGTTACGTCGGAGAGATCATCCACTACAACTATAGGTGGCTGTGGAAATGTGTTTGGTATCAGATCCCGCCCTACTTTCTTTTTGCAGGTGCCAGAATGAGGGATGAATTGCTAGAAGGCTGCTGCATTGGTCCTCAGGGTACAGTTTCGAAATCAGGCTGGTCAAACTCTACTGTATTCCTCGACTACCTACAAAATCATTTCATCAAGTACGCCAAGCCTAGTTCAGATGACACCATCTTCCTGTTGTATGATGGGCACAGGTCACATATATCACCCTACCTTGTTGACTGGCTGGCAGACAATAACATTGTATTGTTTGTGTTTCCTCCGCACACATCTCATATACTTCAGCCAATGGATGTCGGTTGTTTCGGAGCTTTCGCAAAAATGTACAGTGATGAGTGTCAAAAACATCAAAGAAGTACCAGCAAGTGTCATTAACCGCTACAACATATGTTTGGTAGCTTGTAAAGCTTACACATAGGCCCTATCGATAGTAAATTTGCAATCTGCATTTCGAAAGTCTGGCATATGTCCATACGAGTGACGATGTCCGTCCTGAGGTGTCTGTCTCTACAACGGTATTCGTTAAAAAGAAACAGCCAGTATTCACACCTCCAATATTGAAGTCGCGTCGGTCTGTTAGCAAAGTCGTTGCGGGTAAGGCAATAACAGAGCCAGAAGTAACAAAGTAACTGAAAGACTATTACACCGAGACTCGCTCCAAATGCAAAAAAGCTAAATTCCAGCCCCCAATTAGGTGTAGCCAAAGCAGGGTTGGCCGGGAAATACCGGGGGTGGGAATTCCCAGCGGGAAATACTCCCCAAAGTGGGAAATACCGGGAAATATGAATTTTTATGTTATTATTTGATAATTAAAGTTATTTAAATTAAGTTTTAAGCTCAGTAATAGTTAATTAAACAATCAACAACTTAATAATTATATGTAGGGGTTAATTACAATGTATAGATCTGTTTCATTCCCAACTAGGGGTACTCATCAGGTGGAATATTTGGCAACCATGACATTTATATTTTGGTTGTATTATTTTTTTGTAAATTACTTCTTCATTTTTTAGGAAGCATCTGAGTGTCTGCTAGATACAATTCACAACGTCATCATGATCAGACATTGTTTTAATAGACAACAGGCTGTTAATTGTCAACCTTCTCCCACACTAATATTCGGTATCAAGAAATGAGAATAAATGATCTTAGCATGCATGATGTGCATACACATAGTCTCTTACAAGTCTTATATGACTGACAATGTACTGTTGTTTTATGCTTTGCCTTTGTATTACTTATTTGCATTATTATTATGAAATTTATTTAACGTGTAAACTATGGGCCACGATGGTACGTATGAGATGCAGTACCTAAAATCGTTAAAATTAGCCAAAAGCCTACTAATGTCTACTTACTTGCATGTACATTGATGAGACTTTAATATACTTTAATAAACCATCAGACTATGACAACAGGCTGTTAATTGTCGGCATTCTCTCACACATTCTGTGTCATACTGTATAATAAGAACCCAGGTGGTCTGTATATGGTCATGTCAAGTTGTAAAACAATTACACTTACACTGTACATGGATTATCCCTGTTATCAACAGGGATTTCCTCAAAATTCCAAAAGCAGCTTTTATTAGTGGCAGGTTATAATAAGAACCCAGGTAGTCCGTATATGGTCATGTCAAGTTGTAAAACAATTACACTTACACTGTACATGGATTATCCCTGTTATCAACAGGGATTCCTCAAAATTCCAAATGCAACTTTTATTAGTGGCAGGTTACTATAGTAATGAGGGGTGTTCTCATATACAATAAAATAGACAGTTGGCAAATACTACATAGACTTGTATATATGGAAGAAAATTGTCTAGAAAATAATGATGTTTTTTTTCTCTAAATAAACTTATTATTATTTTTTTTATTGCAGAATGTTTTACCTATAGGGGAATATAGAGACTCATCTTGACATTTTGGAATTAAAAAGACCACCAAGATTCATATTTCCCAGTATTTCCTGGTATTTCCCGCCGTCCTGGGAAATACTCTTATTTCGCGGGAAATTGCCAACCCTGAGCCAAAATAGCCAGACTTCGACATGTTCAACAACAAAGACATAAAAAAAAAATCCCGGATGTAATTCTTCCAGAGCTAGTCGACTCAAAGGAACCAGAATCTGTAGAATACAGCGAACTTTGTTGTGTGTGCGGCAAATTTGCACCCGATGCGATGAGGCGTGATCCCAATTTAGCTTTTGCTAAGTGTGGAAAATGTGAATTTCACTCATGTACACATTGCGTCCATTCGAAGTATTGCTGCCCATTTTCAGTGTCGAGACATCATGACAGTTTCTTCTGCCCCTGCCATGGATTGCCATGGAAGGGGTCTGAAGAGTAATCCGAGTGGACATGAATTGTATGTTATTCACACATTATTTGTGTTACAATGTGTTAATATTAAATGAATATGAAATTAGCAAATAAATCCACAAAAAAAATACATATATCGATTCACTAACTTAAAGGTACCGGTACATGCCCACACAGTAGGTTATAATATAGTGATACAGATACGTTTGTATATTCTGTACGTATGAAATGTTCTGGCAAAATAAACATTCATTCACCATTACCCCACGTATTGATTCATTATTGGCATTATTATACATTTTATTTTAGACGAAAATGTTCACACAGATATCAGGGGCGATAAGCTTGTCTCCTTAAAATGTTAATGGACATTACTATTTATTCTCTGTATTTTTTTTTTATGTGCAATGCTCATACTTTATAATCTGTTGAAAATATTATTTTTTCACATTTCATTAGTATAAATAACAAAAAATATCATGCCTCATTTGCATATGAAAATAGCCCGATACCAACGCGCGTCACTATCAGTAAAATAAATATTACTAAATGATTATATCTGTTTTCCGGGCACTTGTAATTTTTAGAACTGGTGGAATAGTGACACAATTATACACTTATTTAATTCCAATAAAGAACACTTTGTGTTTACTGAGTGGGCACGTATATATATACCTTTAAAGTTGAATAAGCGGATGAGTTAGTTAGCATACGACATCGTATTGTGGACGAGTCGACTAGCACTGGAATTCACGATTCGGCTGTTACCAGTCTACAGTCAAGCGCCTCAGTGATCTGTTTGCAAAATGGCGGAAAAGTAATTCTAAGACTGCATGCAGATGATTAAAGGTACGGTAAGTTCAAACTTTATTGTTGTTTAAAGCTATTGTTTTTACATGCGTTATTTTTTAGCTACGGGTGTTTGAAGTCTTATATTCCCCCAATATTAGGTTAACCTACTGTACGCAACGGAAATGACATTCTGCAAGTCACTAGTCACGTGACCCGATATGTTTGGGGGTTAATCGTTACAATTCGCTCTAAAATATATAATTTTTATGCCAGAATAATTCACATTTAGAACTATGAAAATATTAAATGGTGATAACAATATTTTTTAATGATCATTTAACATTATAAATCCGGCAACACGATTTACCCAAATCTACCCAAATCTTCATTAAAAATAACATTTATGATTATATTATATACGTTTACAACAATATATCATTAGTATATCATACAACAAGCACATTTTGACCGAAAAAGGGAAGAATAAAGCACATATTTCCACGGGAAAGCGATTAATATACATGTAGCACTATTATAAAGGGAGACTACCGTGATCGAGACTCATTAATTAAGTCTCAGTTGTCAAATTTTAAGTTGCCATCGATCATGATTTCATATGCCACATATACTAGTCCAACTAGTCCAACCGGTCACCTCCATAGTATTGCAATATTTATTTCGCTGAGTAATTATATGCCAAGATCTTTTTGAAATAGTTAAAAACAAAGTATAATGTATTCAATGAATGTTTTTATTAGCACAAATGACTTCTGGACATATATAGTTTAGTTATTGCAATTTAATTTACGGAGATACATTTCAAAACTCACACAGGAAGGCTCTATATATATATATATATAAATATTCTTAATATTCATCTACATTAACAATAATAAACAATCTTGTATTAAGAACATTGATGAAAATGAACCTTAATATGCATGCAATATATATATTTTTTAATTTGTGTACGGTTCGAATATCTTGTCAAATAGCTTGAATGTTTTTCACACCTCTATGTAGCCAAAACCCAATATTGTATTGACCAGAACACAGTGTATTTTAGTTGGGCAGCTCGTTATAGATAGTCAATTATGTACAATATGGGAAACTGTAGATCCTGATTACATTGTGAATGCATATTTCCCCTACAGGTATAGCTTCAACAAGTGGTTATGCACAAAATGGGGAACCGGGTAGACCCTGATCAGACTGTGATTGCAAATTTACCTTAGAAGGTATAGCCTCAACAAGTGATTGTTATAAGATGGCTAAACGTCCTGGCGGGCGACACGCGGCTTGCTTGTATACGGTATACAGTGATTATATACAAGATGGAAAACAGTGTAGACCCTGATCAAACTGTGATTTCAAAGTCCCCTAGAGATATAGCCTCAACAAGTGATTATGTACAAGATGGCTACACGTCCTGGCGGGCGAAAACGGCTAGTATACGGTCGACACCTTCATACTGTCTCCTTGTATGTCAACATTAGAGAGGTTCTACATTTTTTTTGTATTTCAATTAAAAATCATCATTCCCATTTAGCATGTTTGACCATTATAAAGTGGATTATCTTCCTTGGCTTGCTAGTATAAGTTTATCGCGGTGTTATTTTGGCCGAAAACCGGTTGTGAATTTCTGCAGTATTGGAAAGTGGGTCACCGGTGTTCACAGCTGATTACTGGACATATTTCAAGGTAATCTTTGTTAAAGTTACAGTTTTATAACAATGAAATGTTGTATTATAAGTGTGTATAACATTAATTTCACGACATGTCTTATATTAAAAATTATGTTGATAAACATGCTAGGCGACCGATTTCTGGCAGTTCCAGGCTAACACCTGGACTGTCATCCAATGAAATAAACACAGTTCAATGGCGTATTGGTTCTACCTCGAAACTAGAAAAACGGCACCAAGATCTACATAAAATATGGAATCACTGATATTGACTTCCTGGTGCGAAAAAAATGTTTAAAAACCCTTCAACATACCCTGTTTTCAGCAGTGTCAGTATATATTGTTATGCACTGCCACTTGCACAACATAATAAAAACAAACTTATAATACGTGCTGTGTCTAGTAGCAATTATAACAAGTATTCACTAGCAAGCTAGATATAACAACACAAGAATAAATAACTTCCTCATTGAATGTGGCCGTGTAGAATTAGCCTACCTGTTGAATTTGTCAACTATTGCGCGGGTAAGGGGAGATAATCCGGTGTACCTAAAACACGTAAAGTGGCTAAAAGTGACGTAAAGTGAACGAGAGCGGGTCAAAACAGCTCCGATTTGCAACAGTATACGCCTGCAAGCATCCATGCACAGCGCACCAATGCTCAGACAGGAAGTCGCTGGTAGGCCTAATGAAGGCAAATGGCATCGGAGAGGGCGCAAGGGAGATAACTTTTTATATTTGACATACATGTATTTAACACAATATAAAAATATACATCCTTTGAATGATTTTGCGATACAAATTATTATGCCGAGGGGTATATAGCTTCCGTCATTCCGTCCGTCCGTCCGTCCGACGGACCGTCCGTCCGTCCGTCCTGGCACACATTATGGCACATATAGGGGGTAGGGGCGTGGCCTAAGACAATAGAAGACAATTATTATTCAGTATGTGTGGGTCCTACATATATCATATATGATATATACTATTACGTACTATTTAAGTTTCAGAGATGTCGTATTAGAATGGTTTATAATATTGTAGTTAACATTGAGTATCTTCATATTACCTTAATACAGCATACATGTATACTAATGTACTGGAACAAATTCCATATGTAACAATCATATGCATTTATTTGTGTTGTATCTATTGATTGATTTAATTGTATAGTCTTTATTTTTTATTTTTTTCCTGTTACTAGCCTGCTGTTGTTCATGTCTTAATGTGCATGTCGAGGCACGGTGGCAAGGTTTTTTTGATTATTGAAGTTTAATGGCCTATCAACAGCTAAGGTATTAAGGCCGGGCCAACGGGTTGGACTATCCCGCATTCAGCCTAATGAGGGAAATTCCTAAAATCAGAGCTCAATCTTTATATAAACTATATATTCAGCCCTGATATTAGAATATCCGGACCTGGTCCCAGGTCCATGTCACACCAGTGTCACTTAGCTCACACCATAAGTAATATGATTAGCTATAATCTTATTACTTGTTTTAATATGGCATAACATTGATTTAGCTCAAGTCTCAAGTAGTAGGGGGGGGGGGGGGGGAGGGGGGGGGGGGGGGGGGAAAAAGGGGGGGGGGGGGGTGGGCGAAAATGTCACAGAAGGGCCAAACAATGTAATGTCTGCATTCCGGTAAGGATGAACGGTGGCAAGGTTTGCACTACAACTGTGTACATAGTCAATACTAATGTAATGTTCGATTCTGGAAAGACAGCCGATATACCATTTTTTGTTACGACTGCTTCTGAATGTACATATATATTACGGAAATAAAAATAAAAATGGCCACCAAATATGCTAACAAATGAATATTTACATGCCATAGTATGATAACAACTGTATACATTTGGCTCAATTTGAACAAAGATCCACAGTTACCTTACTCCAAGATGGCAACCAAACGTCTATACTATATCTGATCATGTGATCTTTTCTCTTTTTTTTGTTTGTTATTAAATGGTTTATTTCCACTTTTAAATACAACATGTACATTTTATAAAGTTTACAAGAGAATATAGCTAAATGAAATACAATGATTACATACTATATTAAAAAGTGAAATGTATGGGAGAGTAAAGTAGTTAAGATATACAGAGCATGAAAAAGAAGGAAGAATGTAAGGGTTTCTTTCACTGTGTTCACACCTGCTGGACCTGTGTAGTTGTGTAGTTTATATTTAATATAGAGATATGTTGTGCTTGAATTTTCGTGCGGTGCCTATAAGAACTTTATATATTAAACCTGCCCCACTTAATAATATGCTGTTCTCTTTTGTATTTCATTGTCGCTATTTCTTCTTCTATATGTATTCTATTTTTCAAGTAACTTACAAAAGATTCGAAAGTAATATCATGCTTTTCATATTTACATTTGAAAATATAGTATTTTGCTAACAAAATTATAGAATTAAATTGTTTTACCATCAGTGCCTTATTTGTTATTCCTAGAGAAATACTTCGAAAATTTATTTCATATGTTAAGTCTTTTTCATTTAGATAATTTCGAAGCTGTGACCAAAAATGTTGCACATGCATACATTCCCAGAACATGTGTTTTATGCTCTCAACATACATAGAGCAAAAATCACATAGACTGCTATTTACTATATTACAACGATAGAGTAGTTTATTTGTCCCAATGATACGCATTAAATATCTATACTGGAAATTGCGTAATGTCGAGTCTATTGTACAATCGAAAGCTAATGTGTAAATTTGTTGCCAGCATAACTTATCATCAGAAAATTAATCTGTCCATTTTTGTTCAGATTTATTTTCTTCTATATTTTGTTTGTGTGTTTGTCTTGTATATAGTAATTTGTTCACATATTTGCTATCTTGTACTCTCGATATAAGCGACGTAGATTGTGGAGTTGTGTTGATGCTTTCTGTTTTTATTTTCTCGGCCCATAATGGACTTATGCTGTTCACAATACTTTGATATTTTATAAAATCGTCCTGACGTATATTGAATATTGCTGTAAAATCAGTCAATCGTAGAAAATTCCTTACTCTGTAGTCATATAGATGTTCAACATATTTAATGCCTTTATTGTACCAATCTTTGAAAAAGATTGTTTTGTTTTGATGCTTTAAATTGGAATTATTCCAAAGTATTTCTTTTGATACTGTGTCATTTCTGGAGGAATAGTTAATATGTGACCAGGATTTTAAAACATTATTTAAAAACTTATTTTCTTCCGCTATATGTTTTATATCTTCTGCTTTTATGTTACATTCAAAGAGCAAAAATTCACCATATCTTTCAAGTTTTATTTCATAAAGTTGTTTCCATTTGCTGTTTGATGATGTGCACATATTCGTTTTACCCATGATGCTCTTATTGATGTTATAAAACTATCTATATCTAACATTTTTAATCCCCCTTTTTCGTAGGATTGGATGATTATGTTTCTTTTAATTGTATCAGGCTTACTGTCCCATAAAAAATCGAATAATTTGTGTTTAATTCTTTTGATCATGTTGTCTGGAGGGTCGTGTAAAACTGTTAATGGATATATTAATTTTGGAGCAGCAAACGTTTTAATAACTGTAATTTTTTCAAGTAAACTTAAGTTTCTATGTTTCCACTTATCAAGACACTGTTCAAACTCTACTATTTTAGGAAGGATGTTATATTCGTGGATATCTGTATTATTATTTAAGAACGTAATTCCTAACGTTTTTGCACTAAGAGAAGTCCAAATGAATTTCTTATCCGGACAGAAAATCAGATCTACATTTTTTAAGGCACCAACGCGCATTACAATGGATTTTTTTTGTGTTAAGGTTGAGACCAGATATTTTACTATATTCATCTATTATGTATATTACCTTTTCAAATGATTGTCTTGTACCATCTGTCACAAAAGTTGCATCATCGGCAAACATTGTGTTTTTAATTTCTATATCATAAATTGTTACCCCTATTATATCTTTTTCATTTATAATTGCAGTAGTATATGAGAGTCAAAATGATACAAGTTCCTACGGACGGCCCCCCGCTACGCGCGGTGCCTTCCTACGGAACTTGTATCATTGTTGACTCTCATATACTACTCGGATTTTCCCCCACTGTTCGGCGGGTATGTATGAGAAGAATGGAAAAATATTTTTCAGCAACCACGAGACCATATATTTACTAGAGCGTAAGGATAGTAACACCGTTGGCATGCAGTTGTAAGGATAAAATAAAAAAAGTTTTAGGTCCAGTCGAGATTCGAACACACAACCCACGTCTCCATAGAGTGGCGCCCTAGCCCACACGACCACGAAGCGAAGTTGAAATACACCCTATTAGAGATAAGAAATCCATTGGTTATACTCAGTATATATGACAATCTGTCATAAATATTGGCAACTTACACCCTATTAGAGACAAGAATTCCATTGGTTATACTCAGTATAATGTCTACCATAAAGCAAATGAGAGAGCAAGCTAAGAGTTGGGGAATTTCCCTAAGAGGTTTGAGACTCAAGAAAGATATAGCAGATAGGGTAAGTGACGCGCGAGCCGTCGTCTACGAGGAGAGGTTGCGGCGTGCGGTTTCGACCGGACGACTGCCTGCCGACCCCGAAAAACGCTCCGAGAAATTGGAGAACGAGACGACGGCCAGTCTGCGTGCCACTGCTTACGCGCAGCGTGTAAAAGAAGATCCCAGCGCGCGCAGAAAACCACTATGCAAAGCGTACTACAATAAGATTTATCAAGGTCTGGTGGGGAGACCTCCTAAGAGTAGGAGTCAGCTCGCCAGAGATTTGGTGGAGGAGGGTCCCGGTGTTCTCACCGAATATGCCGAAACTAGGGAAACTGTTGATAGGGGTAGGAGGAAGATAGTATGGACTTTTGAGAGGGGGGTAGACGGGGAGATCGCTAATCACATAATGAATAAAATTCGCCCAGAGATGACCACGGCGTCTTATCTGAGGTATTCGTGCTCGTATCGTATTAGGAACATCGAGACCGATGAAACGATGATCTATCACAAACAATCAAAGGGTAGTCCGTGGATAAACGAGATCGCCAAAGCCGAGAGTTGGATATCCGATACAGAGAGAGGTCGAATGGACATCGACAAAGTCGATAGACCAAACACAAAATGGACCTTCGTTCGTTGGATATCGGTCGAGGTGAAGATGATCATCGATGCGCAACAACTTCTCATGGGAGCGGGAAAACTCCCCGATTGGTCAAGACAGAAAAAGGGAATGTATTCCGTCGACACGTACGACGACTACTTGTGTCTGTTTAGGTGCATAGCCATCCATCGTGGAGGGAGACCCGACGGGTGCTGTAGGAAGGCACGAGCTCTGGCTCGCGAATATCTCGGTCACGATAACGGACCGGGTAGTAAGGGAATCCCCCTGGACGATCTTAAGAAGGTCGAAGAGCGCTTCAAGCTGGGCATTCGCGTTTACGAGCCCACCGCAGACAGAGTGTGGTACCTAATGAAGTCTCCGGCAAATTACGACGCGGTTGAGGAGAAGACAATGACGATAGGAATGTTTGGAGGTCACTCGTTCCTCATAGCGAACCTCCGCAAGATGACGAACGAGTACGGATGCTCAGGATGCCAACAACGGTTCACAAAGTCGTGTAACATGCACAGGCACGCGACCACCTGCATGGGTGGGAAGACCGTGGTGACATGTCCAGGTAAGAGGGTAGAGAGACCGCAGTCGGCATACGAGAAGGCGTTCTATCTCAATGGGTCAGCGAGCGCGGTGTCGATTCAATGGTTGAGCAGAGAAGAGGAGAGGGTGGGAAAGCACATACATCACGCGAGATGCGGTCACGGCGGGGAGAGGTGGGTGGCCGGCGATCCGGTCGACGGCACCTGTCACGAAATCAAGACCGTGTTTCAGTTTCACGGATGTTACTGGCATGGGTGTCCGACGCATTGCATGAGAGGTCACGCGAGATCGCTGTACAGGAGGACGAAAATCCAAGACACCAATATAAGGAAGGCGGGGTACGAGCTGGTGGTGATGTGGGAGTGCGAGTGGTTGAATGAGGTGAATACCCACTATCCACAATCGCCGCGCGAGGAGGAGACGACTCTGTATCCTCACCAGTTAGTCTACGACTTCGAGGCGTATCTCGACAAGTTGAAAACCACGCGACCCACCAAAGACCTGACCTTCGAGGTCGAGCACGCCCCTATTTCGGTGTCGTTGGGGGATACGATGCACGAGGGGATCACCCACATCTGCGAACGAGACCCCGACACTCTGGTCGAGAAGTTCGTGACCGAGCTGCAGAGGAGAGGTAAAGCCATCAGGGAGGGGGTTAGGAAGAAGTATCTGCCGACCGACATAGAGATGCTATCGAAACCTCAGCGAGAGAAGATCGTCTCGTGGATCGACCAAGTCCCGGTGATGGGGTTCAACTGCAGCAGGTACGACCTGAATCTCATCAAGCGGTACCTTGTCGAGAAGTTGGCAGCCACCGTGAATAAGGTGATGGTCGGAAAGAGAGCCAGCACGACGATGTTTCTGTTTACCCCGGAGTTTAGATTTCTCGACATCATCCAGTATCTAGGACCCGGTACCACGTACGACCGGTGGGTTAAGGCGTACGACTGTAAAACGGTAAAGTCTCACTTCCCGTACGAGTGGTTCGATAGCGCGGACAAGCTCGACCATCCGGGATTGCCCGACTATCCCGAGTGGTACTCGAAGTTGAAGGGTGAGTTCCTACTGTCGTTGACAGAGTGGAAAGAGTGTAAGATGGTATTCCGAGAAACGGGGATGAAGACGTTCAAGGAATGGTTGCGACACTACAACGACTTGGATGTAGGACCGTTCCTGGAGGCTCTGACTAAAATGACGGAGTTCTACAGGGGGAAAGACGATGACATACTCAATGATGCCGTGTCACTGCCCGGTGGTTCCCTTCAGTAACTACTTCGTGGGACGATCGATGGGAAGGTGGACACGCCCGAGCTGTGGTCACCGAAAGATGAGACTTACGCGATGATGAAGGAGGGGTTGGTCGGTGGTCCGTCCATAGTATTCTCCAGATACGCCGAGGCTGGCAGGTCGACGATCAGGGGTCAGGTGGGGAGTCGGGAGGAGAAGATGTGCAAGGCGGTGCTGGGGTACGACGCCAATGCTCCGTACCTATCTACTCTGTCGAAGGACATGCCGTGCGGTGAGGAGCAGATATGGACGTGTGACGACCCGGAAAAACAGGCGTATATAGACCGTTTCGTGAGGAAAGTCAGGAATGAAGAGTGGTTCGGATTTGCGGAGTTGGATATAGAGGTCCCGGAAACGTTGAGAGACAAGTTCTCTGAAATGTCGCCGCTGTTCGTTAATCGAGAAGTCGATGAGACCGAGGTTCCGCAGCACATGAAGGAATACCTGGACAGGACCGGGAGGACTAGGGTCGAAGGGCAGAGAAAGCTCGTTGGGGCCTTATCCGCCAAGAAGATGATCATATACTCCCCGCTGCTAAAGTGGTATCTGGAGCACGGTCTGGAAGTCAAGGCGGTGCATAGGGTGATAGACTACACGCCCTGCAAACCGTTCCAATGGTTCGTGGAAGAGGTCACTGCCGCCAGACGGACGGGGGACGTCGACAAGAGCAAGGCGGTGTTGGCGGAGATATTCAAACTGGTTGGCAACGCGTGTTGTGGCAAGCTGATAGAGGCACACGAGAGACACATGAACACCACATATACGAAGGATGAGAAGACTGTCGACCGGGCACTGAGGTCGGCGTGGTTCGAAGACCTGGAGGAGATTGGGGAGGCTTACGAGATATCGAGCAGGAAGACTCGAGTGGTGATCAACATACCGTTTCAGTGTGGCATAGCGGTCTACCAGTTGGCCAAGCTCCGGATGCTCGAGTTCTACTACGACTTCTTGGACAAGTACGTGGATCGCGGAGATTTCGAACTTATACAGATGGACACTGACAGCATGTACTTCGCGCTTTCGGAGAAGACGCTGGCGAAGGTGGTGAGAAAGAAGATGAAGAGAAAGTTCAATAAGGAGAAGGCCGAGTGGTTGGCGTGGGATAAATGGAGCAACAGAACTCCGGGACTGTTCAAGCTGGAATTCGAAGGAGATAGAGCCATCGCTCTGTGTAGCAAGTGTTACTACATGAGCGGTGACGGAAAATCTAAGCACTCGGCCAAGGGGATGTCGAAGAGATCTAACGATCTGACTTGGGGAAGGTACAAGAGTGCTCTCGAAGGGGGTAGGGATATTGCGGAGCTCAGGGGATTCCGAATGGTTAACGGGGTGATGAAGACGTACAAGCAGGAGAAGTTGGGGTTGTCGGCGTACTACGACAAGAGGAGAGTGATGGAAGACAGGGTACACACCGAGCCTATAGGATAGGTAAAAAAAAAAAAGAAGGACTCTGAAAAGGGGGAGAATACTAAAGACTCTGACGATCCGGGGGTAGCTGGGTGTCAGAAGGTACCATAAGAAGTTCTTCGCGAACAAAACCGCGCGCTGGACCATCAGCCAAATAGTAGAGCACGGGCTCATAGGGTTTGGTAATATATCGATCTAGATGATATACATTGAGAGACCACACGGGATCAGTCGCGCGGCTGCGGCCACCCTCGAGCTCTCCCGGTTGATAGAGGTACCGGACGCCAACATCAGATGGAAGTCGTTGCTCCTCTAAACCAACGCGTCACCCGCGCGAGATGGCGGAGGGCTTGCTCGTCACCTTTTTAAACTTGATGGCATCTACGGACTTCTTGCCGATCAATCTGGTCACCTCTCCGTTCAGTGCGGAGACCACGGTGGGCAGTCTGGCCACCCACTCGGTCAATCGCGTATGAGGGTCTACAAGCTCTTTGGCATATTGGTGACCGAACAGTCTCTCAGCCAGGGTTCGATTGAACCGCTCCACGATCCCCTGGTCCCGGTGGATGTCGACGCGGCCGCGTCTGACAGAAACGTTGTGCTTAGACAATAGATGAGAGACCGCGCCCATGAACTCGCAGCCGGGATCGACCTGGAGAAGATTCGGCCAATTGAGAGGACTCGTCTTATATATTCGGGAAAGAGCCTCGGCCACCTCCTTAGACTCTTTAGTGGCCAGCGGCTCAGCCCCCTTATAGCGACTCGCTACATCAACAACTGTCAGTGCGTATTTGTACGTCTTACGACCGACGCGATCGTGAGGGAGAAACAGGAGAGCCGCTTGGTGAACTTGGTTAGGCACCGGCACGTCGAATTTCGGGCGCGGAATATTGTGAGGCGCGGGCAAATAGATCTGCCAGATGGCCTGCTTCTTGAGCCATTTCTTGGCTGCGTTTTCGGAAATCTTGGTCGCCGCCGCGAGATTCTTGATGGCCGCGAGGCCCTTCCAGTAGCCGTGGGGGCTGTAGTATGTGTTCGCTAGCTTGCGCGTTAGGCGAACCGATAGTTTGCTATCAAGCTTGCGCGTGTCCATCGTATGCGAGGTATTCTAATAGGTCGAACAGTCTCCAACATGCCCTCGCCAGATCGTCCGGTAACTGCGTCGTTAATAATACACCTTTGTTGGAAGTACAATTGTGATTGTCGCTGCAACCCCAACTCCAATTTCGATTGGGATTGGAGGTTAAGTTTTCAAGGAAATCGGAGGAATCTAATATTCGTTTTGCGAAAAGGGTGGCCGATTGTTCGTCCTCGCACCACGTCTCTAGAGAGTCTTGGGCCAGACTGATCAGACCCTTTGCACCAGCTAAACGGTGTTTAATGGCCGTGTAGCTTACATCGATCAAAGCTTAATAAAGCTCGTCAACTAACATCGTTCTATATATATATTAAAAAAGTTCAATTGCTTATTATTTTTGCAATATAGTAGCTGACGAGACCCACCACACCCATTCCCACGACGATGAACGCGATCTCGCGGTCTTTTTGGGCCACTGACGGTACATAGAAATCTGAAAGTTGGGGCTCGTGATCCAGCGGCGCGAGAATTTTATGCGGATATACCCGCGTGTATTCGCACATGGCTTCGTCAACGTTCCGGAAAGTTTGCACGGCGTGATTCTCGCGTCGAAGATCTTCGTTGAGCCAGTCCAGACGACTGATTCGTTTTTCCGACCATGCTTCCTTTGCGCTATTGAGTTGTTCTATAGCTAAATCGTGACGCTTTCGCTCCTCATCCGCGTCCAAGCTTTTCAGTTTCGAGAATAAAAAGTTGCTACCGCTGAAAGCCAATGCATTTACCACCGCACCACCTACTATTACTGCGAGCGTAGCCATTTTATTTCCATATATTAGCGGGTAGAATTCCAGATTTAATTAGATAATCTCGGGTCGAAATTGCGGCCGCTACATTAAAGGTCACGTTTACTACGTCTTTCACAGTAAAGTCCAATTTGGGAGAGGGCCCTCCTATGATCATCTTTGTTAGTCGAGCAAACCCGATACTGAGACCCGTTATCACCACGGCGTAATAAATCTCATCCACAAACAGTTTACCTTCGTTTTCAGCCATTATTGCATATAAAAGTGATCGCGATTAATGTTTAAATGGGGCGCATTCGGTTTCGTAAATTTCTTCGGAACCGCCTCCAACAGTGTCTGGGGTTGTCTCGAAATATATTTCCACACACACACGGTGCCCACAACAACCCACGGGATGATTTTCCAATCTGGATTGGGGGTAGGAGCTACACCAATCGGGGATTGCTCTTCCAACCTGGAGCATGTTGGGGGAGAAACGGCTGCCTTCGGATGTGGAACCACCGGGCGTTTTGCTGTTTCAACAGCAGGAACAAATAACGACCGTTTGGCCTCTCGAAGCTCGGCGAGTATTTTATCTTGTTTATCTTTTCGGGTGGCAGCCGCTGCCCGCCCAGCTGCCTGTCTTTTTGGGGTTTTTTTTGTGTCGTACTTGCTCCTGTGGAGCTTGTTCATGCGGAGCTTGTTCCCCCAACGACGTTGGAAGTGCTGCAGTCGGGGATTGTGGCTCCGTCACTCTCGCGGGTGCGTCTTGTGTCATCATCATTTTCTGAGCTTATAGCTCGTGGGCTTATATGTCCAAATTGACAGTGTTTACCCGTGGTCAACTCGGTTGTCAGCGGAGCTAAGTACATTCCAAACTTGTGATAAATTGAGCAGCAGGCTGTTCTAAGAGTGTGTCCTACAAAAGGATGAGTCTCTAGATCGCGAATCAAACCCGCGGTGTTTGGTATAGGGAGAAGTGTACTAACGGCGGTAGCGTACAGATGAATAACCGCCGAATTTTCGTTATCTCCGCACCTAACCTAGATTCGTATCGCGCATACATTGTATCGATCTCCGCATCTGACATCTTGTCCACCTGACAAACTGAGAGACGCCTACCGAGATAATGCTCCGATTGCCCCCCAGCAACCAGCGCAGCTAGCCGCTTGCGTCGCGCCGCGTTTTCATTTTCTTTCGGGACCTTATCGGCAGCCGTGTCGGCAATCGTGCTGACAGGTGTTCCTACAGTTTCAGTCGTGTCGGCAGTCGGAGCGACTGTTTCTTCCATTAGCTGATCGAGAAGTTCGTCGCAGTTCATTGTGTTTATCGCAAGCAGTGCTATTCTTACAAGTCTCATAACTTTAACATATTGCCAAGCGCACCATCCGATACTTATGATCACCATTATGTTCGCAAAAAGCTTGCAGCGGAGCAACAAATTGATTCCCACATTGTTCAGCATTTGTTAACCATTGTTCAGCATTTGTTCAGCATTGTTAAGCAATTACTCAGCATTGCTAAGCAATTGCTCAGCATTGTTAAGCAATTGCTCAGCATTGTTAAGCAATTGCTCAGCATTGTTATGCATTGTTCAGCAATGCTTAACAATTGCTTATTACTTTGTAAGCAGTTGGTTGATCAGTCTTTAACAAAAGCTTGGCGTGCTTAGTTTCCGAAAGCATCTGTCGAACCTCCAGTCGCTCCTCGCGCGTTGGAATAACGTCGTTCTCTCGAAGACAGTTGTCGAATGAGTCTCGATCCTTTCAGTGAAAGAGGGCGACCCATTTCGTTTGCTCGCGCAGATCCTTGAGGACGGCGTTGTACTTTTGAGTGGAGATCCATATGCTTTGCCTCGCATGGCGGCCAGAAAATGCGAGCTCGGAGAGCATGTCCTTCTTTTTGGTCATCGCCGCCTTGGCTGAGCAATCGTCAATCACGTATAGGGTGGGCTCACCCTGGAATCTTTGGTATAAACCACACAACCAATCGTGAAGCCTGTCACCGGGGTCAATAACGTATACCTCAGGGTCGGTCCATATCCACGTGCGCCGCTGATAAGTATCGTTGTGCCTCACAGTGGGACACAGGATCACAATGTGTCGAAAGACATCGCGGTAGGACCCCTTGAGTAAGTCGAAGATGAAAACCGTTTTTCCACACCCTGTCTGCCCATATATTATGGCAGAGTGGGCATCACAAACACCAATTTTAATTGGGTTAGATTGATTTTTTATTAATAAATCGTTAGAATGATTTTTTATTAAATCAGTAGAGTGCTGAGACCATCGACCATCTTCCATGTAGAGTTGTGCGTCTGTGATTATATATAGATACACGTTCAATGGCCCGGCTCCATCCGCCTCTTTGGTTATCTGGATCGTCACACCCTCGCTAGTGTTCTCAACTTGGCGTCCGCTACCGTGCATTTGGTCGTCGTCGCTGGCTCGCATGTCAAGCCATAACACGTATTTGGTAGTCAGGAACTCCACGATGGAGACGGCCGAGAGCTGCAGGTCTTTGGCAACTGCTGCAACCTCTGGGGAGCGCTTAGAGCCGACAGCAAACTGCTTTCTTACTTCCTCCCACTGCTGGTGCGCACGAAGACCCGCGCTGAGAGTTGATTGGGGACTCCCTCGATCCTCACCTCTACCTTCGTGATTTTGGGGTTATAGAATTTGTCGGTTTTCTAGCACCGAGCGCGAACCGAGCATCCTCGAACAACATCAGTATACCTTTCATCGAGCGGGCGGGTAAGTTGACATTAATATTCCACAATGTATCGTTTTTGTCTTTCGTCATCTTGAGGTGGCGAAGAACTCGGTCGTAAAGTATAGCAACGCGCTCAGCGTACTGGGATCTGATTAATCGCGTGAGTTCGGACATCATGACCATGTCGTACTCCAACGAAACATTATCGATCGTATACGTCGATGTCATGTCGGTGGCTATGAGAACTCGGCCGTAGTCGTTGAACGTTAGTTCGTATTCGAGGCGGTCAGCCAAAGCACTCTGATAGTAGGGCATGTGACTCTCCAGCAACTCAAAGTCGAGCAGGATGTAGAAGCGGTTGCCGTAAGCGGCCGCGATCGCGTTGTCGCTCGAGTTGTTATCTGCCTTATTATCAGCCCCGATTCTAAGTTTGGTTACGTTCTTATTTTTGCTGGTGTCAATACCCTGATAGACCACGTTTTCGCGCTCTTGCGCCATCTTCCAAAGGTCCTGATAACAATGGTAGACGTCGCTGTCATCGATCGACATCACCTCATTACCAGAAATCTTTATCATGGTCTTCTTGACGATGGCGCGACCCAGGTTCTGGACGACGGTTCGGTTAGCGTCCGTCGACGTCAGCGAAATAGTGAAAGCGAGGCGAACAGTCCCCGGCACAATGACGTCGCTAGCTCCGAGGTTGGGGAAGCGGACTAAGAGCTGCTGGTTCTGGTCGATCGTCGATGGGTTGTTCGTAATAACGACACTCTGTCTCACGCCTTTTGCCCCGAGGGGCTCACGCAGTCTGCGGTGAGCTTGCGACCGTATTGACTCGAAGACATAATTTAGTGAAACTAAGTTACTCTATTAAACTCGTATGGTTTTGTCTTTAATACATAACTAATATGCTGATTACGATGTTGACATGGATGAAATCGGCAGAGACGATTACGTAGATGAGGATGATGATGATGATAACGATAACGAAACACCCTTCATAGAGACTCCAGTTCCAATCCAATCGCAATTGGGAAAAATAGGTTGTGCTACCACTAGTCAAAGTCGGGAATTACTCGAGGGAGCTGTAAATGACTACTACAACAATTTGGCAGAAATAGGTCTGGTCCCATCTGTCGGTCGCGACTACTCCAAGTTCAAAATTGATCTGAACGGTAGATTGCGACTAAAATCAGCATGAAATCTCCCAATAGTCAACACGAGGACCGGTAAACCCCTAGCGCTGAGCACCATTGCCGGAAAATCGGGCGGTGGCCAAATCGTAAGGAACGAACTCGGATTTCCAGATTGGAAGAGGGGTAAACCAATTATGCCGACCCGCGCTGTAGAGGCCCTAAAGTCTACCGACGAAACGATGGCGAAGACGGCCTCCGCGATAGAAACGGTCGAGCTCAGCGAGGTCCCTCAAGTAGCCACCGATGCTATTAACACGATGGAGACCACGTTCAGCGAAAACGAAATACTCAACCTGTCTAACGATGACCCACCGTTACCTCTTCATGAACTCCGTGGACTCGATAAGGCTCTGCAAACGGTCCGGGGCGAACTGGTCCTTAACCTCTCCAAACTCACGGTGCTGGATGAACATATCGATCTAGAAGAAAGAAAAGTGGAGGAAGCCGGTGGCGATAGAGAATCTACCGAGCGGATCACCGAACGACTGCGGTCTTTGCGGGACGAGAAGAAGAGAAGCTCGCTTGCAGGCTGCATCGGCTTGCCGTCAGGCTCTCCGCACACAAATAAGTCGCATCCGCGAAACAATCTCGAAGGTCCTGCACGAGGAGACGACACTCGGTGAGCGTCTTCGCACTCTATTCAGAGAGCAGGGCGTCACGATAGCAAGCATCCTCGTTGCTATCGGTATGACTATATCGACCATAGTTCTAGCTTTCACTGGCGGCGCGGCGCCACCACCCGCGCCAGCACCCGCACCAGCACCCGCGCCATCCAGTGGAGCCAAGGAGTGGGTAAAAAAACAACTAAAAGCCCTCGCCAGTCTCCTAGCTAAATTAGCCGAAAAGGCGGCTGCCGCACTACCTGGACTGATCAGTTTCTTACTTGCTATCTATATTAGCAACAACAGCCGGATGGCTCACCAAAAATACTTGGGCTTTAATCGTGGCAATCGCCAGTCTCCTACTATTCTTCGCCCGAGAGTTTCTAAAACTATAACGTGAGTAGTCCTATCGCCATGAGGGCGACGACGAGCCCTAATTTCTCCTCCTCGTGTGTTGTGCTTCCAATGTCGATTGGTGTTTCTCTCCTGTTCAAATCGAGATTGAATTTGGGGAACTCGATGGTGCATCCAATTTGCGAATCGGGGTGGGTGTATCCATTTTGTGTTTTACGTAATAGGTTCCACTTACAACTCCGCGCCCGACCGTCTTGGTGGGGAGCTTGATAATACCCGTTCCCGTTGCGGCCGATTTTTTGATTGGCGGTGGCGACTACGATCTGATTATTGTAACCGTCAACCGGGTCATCTCGTAGTATCATATTACTCGGCGCCATATAAAGACCTATTCCAAATGCGTAGTCTACCGGGGTGCGGGCAGTTTGCAAAACGTCTTGATAATTCTGGATCGCCTTCTGGAGGTGCACCTTAGCTGAGATGGCATCCTCGACAAGTGCCAATAACTGTTTTTTTGTGCGTCAAATGCCGTTCCCGTGCCCAGTATAGCGCTGCGCGTTTGCTTCTGTGAGGCGAGGATGGCCCAGACGTATATGCGAATGGAGTCGTTGAGGCGAATAACCCCGCCCTGCGTAAATTCAGTGCTTTTGTCTAACATAAATGTGGTCCACGCATTTCGCATTTGTGGAGTATCACCCAGGTCTAGGTATTCCACGTGGGCTACTTTAGTAGGTAGCCAATGACAATAACCGTCTTTACACGCAAGCCCACCAAGCACTTCATCACCGAACGTCAGCGTATTGAACTTATAATTATATTTAGTCCATGTTGCCATTTTTCTTGTGGTGGGGTAGCTCCGCGAGCACTCCACAACCCTGAGAAATATACAGGGACTTTATTAAGATGCTCACCACTAACTAAGCCTTTAAGGTGAACTAACCCTAAACTGTTGGTTGGGGTGTATACTTTCTGTCTCCAGTCCGCGTCTTTTGGTACCCCAAATTCGTTACACAATCTTTCGAACGCCTTACATTCGTATGTGCTGGAAATGGGATCCCAGCCGTCGTCTTGAGGTAGTGGAATACCTAGTTCTTTGAGAATCCTCCTAATGGTGTAATACACATGAAAGTTGTAGACACTTCGGAGTATTACATTCTTGGATGTCAGATGGTCTTGATGTGAAACTCCACATCCGGCTGTTGCGCACCATTCAGCGAAATTTAGCTGGTTCTGCCAGAAGTTCATATGGGAAAAATCCCATCTTAGTATTACATCTTGACTAGTAGTCTTTGGAACTACATATTTCTCAAACATGTTAGGGAAATTGGTGGTAAAGCCACTTTCCGGTCTAACTGTTACAGTTGGGTGTACAAGGGGGTTAACAACGTCTTTTTGCGTGTATTTACCACCAACTTTGTACTTTGCATTAGAATTAAAGCTAAATGCTTTGGTATCCATTGAAAGATATTATTATGTTTGCTACTATCACTAATGTTCAAAAAGAGAGTTGTGAACTTCAAAAGTCAATCGACAACTGCTGCGGAAAACGCAGGGTATGCCTCAGATCAATCACCTTCACGGTCGGGTGGAAAAACCTTGAAACGGGCCAGGCTATCAGACCCGAAGATATTCTATATATGACGGGTCTCAGTCCTGAAGAAATAAATAGACGCCTTCGGGGAACATGGGCCTACGTACATCCGGGCCTTTGGGATTTCGGAGATCTCCAAGCTTTAATCGCTACGAGTATGCCTGGTATGGCCACTCTCGCAATCTCGAAAGCCACGGGGATTGCGACATTGTCTGTTGATAAAAAATTAACGATCACTCCGGGGTTGGCCTCAATATTAGCATTTAAAATATCACCCCCTTACGACGAGGATGAAAGGTTTGATGTGGGCAAACACCTTGGCCCGACGCCAGTAAACTTTGCCGTCACGAAAACTCTCAGGGTGCACCTGGATCGGGTGAACACATCGTACAACACGGTAGACGGCACTCCCAGCACATTACTAAAAACTGTGCAAGCCAGCGATTGTTTCTTTGGGGAGACGGTGACCTTAGACTTCACACACCACGAGATGAATGTGAATACACAAAGTCGTGAAGAAACACATACAGAACTAAACGAACTAGGTGGAAAAATAACCAAATTTCGAAAAGAGGCCCGGTTGGGGGTTGAGGGAGTCCGAACGGGTATTGAGAAAGCCCGAGAAGACCACCAGGCGGCCCTTACGGAGGCTTATAGGGTGTTGCGCTCAGAGGACTCTCCCAACAGAGAAGCAGCACTTACTGAACTAGGCGAAAAAATAACAGAATTTCGAAAAGAGGCCCGGTTGGGGGTTGAGAAAGTCTGAGAAGACCACCAGGCGGCCCTTACAGAGGCTTATAGGGTGTTGCGCTCAGAGGACTCTCCAGCACTTACTGAACTAGGCGAACAAATAACAGAATCTCGGGAAGAGGCCCGGTTGGGGATTGAGGTAGTCCGAACGGGTATGGAGAAAGTCCGAGAAGACCAACAGGCGGCCCTTACGGAGGCGTATGGGGTGTTGCGCTCAGAGGACTCTGTAGCACTTACTGAACAAGATGGAAAAATAACCGAAGTTTCCGATAAACTGAAGCGTGTTCGTAGAGCCGCGAACAAAGCACTTGAGGATACCTCTGAAAAGATTCGTGCTGAGGCCCATACCTCTATCGGGGGCTTGCCGGATTGGTGAAAACATTGAAAACGCAAAAACGTGTCATCACAGTTTGGGCTGAGGAGCGGGGCCCCTTGAATGAGGGGCTCTATGAATATTCATTTGGTGCCAAAGCGAGCAATACATATGGGGGATACGCCATGCCAGCTACAGGTACACTTCTCCGAATGGCTGTCTGCTCAGTTAATGCTAATGGTAAATCTGTGGGCGCGGTCGTGATAAATCTTGTAGTGGATGGGGAAGAACGGGGGGTTGGAGTCAATAAACTCGCTGGAGATATTTCATCGGTGGTTTTGTTTGCCGGTGACGATCCAAATAGACTATCCGAAGGTAGTGTTATTAACTTTGTTACGAAAATCGCTGACCCGGTTCTTCCACAATTGTTACATTGTTAATTGAACTTGATTTGTAAAATTTAATCATGAACGAATTGCTTCCAATTGTCAATACCAATCCACCAACACTGTATCCAATTCACAAAAGAGGTTTAGATTTTAGGTTGGATAAAATCGTCGCTATGCAGGATATTTTAGTTAGAGAATGTACAAATAGAAAAAGAAACGCTAAAAAATATAAGCGCGCGGCGAACATAGCTGAAGCATCTAGTACGGTTCTGGCAAGTTTATCTGTAATGAGTGGTGCGGGGACTGCTGCAACGTTATCTACAATTGTAACGGTTCCACTTGCGGGGGTTTTGAGTGGAATTACCGTTTTATCTGGAATACTTTGTATGGTAATTAGGGCGGCGGGTGGAAAACTCGAGAAAAAATGTAGAAAACATGATAGAATATCCGTTCTCGCCAGGTCTAAGAAAAATAGCATCGACGTTATAGTGTCCAAAGCGTTGACCGATAATGAAATATCAAATTTAGAGTTTGAATCCGTGGTGGAAGAAATGGGGAGATATGAAGAAGTAAAAAATGTTATTAGAATCAAAGCGCGCGCCACCATGCCCAAGATTGAGAGCACTGATTGGGATAAATTTAGGGTAAAACTTGGAAATAAAGTTGGAGGAAATGTTACAGCACCACCATCCCGAAATTGTGATATTTTATTAAATAATTTTAAAAAAATAATTAATTTTAAAATTAATTATAAAATTAATTATATTGGTGCAGTAAACAATTTAAATCAGTAAACATAATAATCAGAAATAAAAAAAAAAAAAAAAAAAAAAAAAATAATAATTTAGGTCCCACCGAGGCTCGAAGTCGCGCCGGAAAAACCTAACTTTGTTGGTGGAAATAGTTGTGTTTTTTTTTTTTAATTTGTTTTCTTATTTTTTTATTTTATTTTGTAATAATAGGGTGTGTTCAGCTTAAATTATTAATAATTTTTACAATATTAATAAAATAACGAACCATCCCGGAAATTCGTGAACCTCTCTAAGTATTTATAAATAATTATAATTTGCACACCATTTGTATATTGTATAGGAAAAAACTGATCAGTATATATACGTTTGTTTGCCTTACAACCCGGTGGGGTGGAGCGCAGTGGCCTGGTGGTTAGAGCGTCAGACTGCTGATCTAAAGGTCGTGGGTTCGAGCCTCACCGGAGGCGCTGCGTTG
The DNA here is from genome assembly GCA_029237695.1 of Conchocele bisecta. NCBI lineage: Eukaryota > Metazoa > Mollusca > Bivalvia > Lucinida > Thyasiridae > Conchocele > Conchocele bisecta. The sequence continues at coordinate 130,812,204 of CM055266.1, forward strand.
TGTCCTTGAGCAAGACACTTTATCCACACTGCTCCAGTTCACCCAGCTGTGAATGGGTACCGATAATTCGTAGTTGCTCTGTAAATACGAATTACCGGCTTCTCTCAAAATATCTCTACCTCCGTTCTTTCTCCCATTCTTGGGAGACGGCATGCAAGGTCCTAGAGCCAGTGCCGCCGTTAAATATAAGCAAAAAAAAAAAAAAAAAAAAAAAAAAAAAAAAAAAAAAAACAACCCGTGGGTCAGCCGCAATAGCTCAGTGGTAGAGCATCGGACTACGGATCGAAAGGTCCTGAGTTCCAATCCCGACACTGGCCGATTCGGTGTGTCCTTGGGCCAGACACCTTCGTGATAGCCTAGTCCTATCGGATGGGGACTTTAATAGTCGGTCCCGACATGCAAGGTCATCGAGCCAGTGCCGTCGTTAAATCAAAGCATTTACAACCCGGTGGAGCGCAGTGGCCTGGTGGTTAGAACGTCAGACTGCTGATCTAAAGGTCGTGGTTTCGAGCCTCACCGGAGGCGCTGCGTTGTGTCCTTGAGCAAGACACTTTATCCACACTGCTCTAGTTCACCCAGCTGTGAATGGGCACCGATAATTCGTAGTTGCTCTGTAAATACGAATTACCGGCTTCTCTCAAAAAATCTCTACCTCCGTTCTTTCTCCCATTCTTGGGAGACGGCATGCAAGGTCCTCGAGCCAGTGCCGCCGTTAAATATAAGCAAAAAAAACAAAACAACCCGGGTAAGCGCTCTAGGACATTGCATGCCGTCTCCCAAGAATGGGAGAAAGAATGGAGGTAGAGATTTTTTGAGAGAAGCCGGTAATTCGTATTTACAGAGCAACTACGAATTATCGGTACCCATTTACAGCTGAGTGAACTGGAGCAGTGTGGATAAAGTGTCTAGCTCAAGGACACAACGCACGCCGCTAGTCAGGCTCGAACCCACGACCCTTGGATCAGTAGTCCGACAACAACCCCAATTGTTGTTGTTGTTTTGTTTAGCTTATATTTAACGGCGGCACTGACTCTAGGACCTTGCATGCCGTCTCCCAAGAATGGGAGAAAGAACGGAGGTAGAGACCACTATCCGATAATTACTAAAGTTTCTACCCAATACCATAGAAGTACTCCAGCCACCATTCCTAAATGGAAGTTAGGTCATGCTAACTGGGAGCTGTTCCAACAACTATGCACTAATAGACTACACACAGATAAAAATCTAGATACAAAACAATACCACGATGAATTTGTGAGCACCACAGACAAGTGGTAAAGCTCATAATCGCCTAACCAATCCCTGGTGGACACCAGTTTGCACAGATGCCATTAAAAACAGGGAGAACTGTCTGCGTAGATGGAAACAAGCACACAAATATCATACAACACTTAAACAAACTAGGCGAGAGGAATATTTGAAAGCTAAGTCCCTCGCGACTGAAGTAATTAACGACGCAAAAAGTTGTGGTTGGGAGAAATTTATATCTGAAATAAATAACGACAAAACGAGTAAAGAATTATGGGACCAATTTAATAGAATCAGAGGAAAAGCTATAAAGCCAATGCCTCCACTATTACATAACAATAGCAATGTGTACGACAACAAACAAAAAGCAAAGGTGCTCACAGACCATTATACAACTATGTCAAGTGACAATAACCTTAATCCCGAATTCAAAACAGTTAAGGTTAAGAGAAACCCCGAAATTCAAACAAAAATAGATACTAACACGTTATGGCCAGAAACTAAAGAGGTTGGCTGCCTCAATCGATGCTTCATTATGTCAGAACTAAAATATGTCCTTAAAAATAAGAAAAACTCTGCACCAGGAGCAAACAAGATACACTACGCAATAATAAAGCATCTCCAAAAAGAAACTATGGAACAACTGCTTCTGGTGATAAGTCCTGGGTAAATGGTACACTACCTGATACTTGGAAAGAAGCTACCATCATCCCTATATTGAAACCAAAGAAGGACCCAACACTCCCGCCCTCATACAGACCCATTTCTCTAACACCAGCAATATGTAAAATAATGGAAACGATGGTAGCTAACAGATTAAAACATCACTTAGAAACAAATCATAAACTGAGCCCGACCCAATCAGGATTCCGAAATAACAGATCGACATTAGATCAACTCGCACGACTAGACACAATTATTAAAACAGCCATGATGGAAAAGCAAATGGTCGTTGCAGTATTCCTAGACTTAGAAAAAGCCTTTGACCTAATGTGGACGAAAGGTGCAATAGAACAACTCATCGGATAGGGCATAAATAACAGAATGTTGTCGTGGCTTGACAACTTTCTGACGAGCAGAAAAAATAGAGTGAGAATGGGATCAGAACACTCCGAATTTCAAAATGTAGATAACTGTAGCCCCCAGGGCAGCGTAGTTAGTCCAACGCTGTTTAACATCATGATAGATACATTGTATAACAAACTCAATGAGAACAACTCAATTACAACTATCAAAAATGATCTATCGCAATTTGCAGATGATAGCTCGATCTGGCATGTACATGCAGATCTCAATATAGCCTTGGGGGCTGTACAGACAACATTAGATAAAATCACAACATGGCAAAATAAATGGGGGTTTAAAATATCCCCATTAAAAACTGAGGCAGTCATCTTTCATAGAGGAGGACACTTATTCTACAAAACCACGAAGCAACGGTATGCATATAAAGGAGATCAACAATACAAAATTAAAGAACTAGTTGTTAACAATCAGGCAAAATCATACAAAAAATGCGCAAAGTTCCTAGGTATGTACTTGGACGATAGACTTACCTGGGGACCTCACATATCAGATATAATTCAACGTTGTAGGAAGGATCTAAATCTAATGAAACTAATCTCAGGTACATCTTATGGTGCAGACAAATCCTCCCTCCTACAACTATATAAAGCATTAATCCTGTCGAAGATGGACTATGGATTCATGCTATACAAAGATGCTGCGGCTGCTCACCTGGATAAGTTAGAATTCATTCAAAGAGCAGCGCTAAGGCTTGCCACGGGTGCCTATAAAACAATAAGAGCCGCAGTAATCGAAGTAGAAACAGCAGTGTTACCACTAGATTTAAGAAGGGAACAAACATTACTCAAATACTGGGTCCGAACCCAACCTCATGGCGCTCACCTACCAATCAACGAACTAATACAACTCAAACCAGCATACAAATACAATATGATTAAACTAAAACGAGACGCAACCAATACAGTCAATAATTATACCAACAAAAAAGCCAATATAAAAACGTGTTATGCAATGAATGCACTAATCTTAACAGAAAAAGGAATATGATTTGGGTGGATGCGAGATGCAGCCATTCAAAACGCATATCCCGTATTATCTATTTGAAATTACAGCTCGATCTGATCTCACCGAAATTATAAGATAAAACTAAGAATCCAATCCTTAGCCTCAAACACGCAATGGAACATTTAGAACATAATTGGAAAGACAGCCTACACATCTATACGGACGGTAGCAAAAACCCAGAACTCGGTATCACCTCAGCTGCGTTTGTGGTCCCGGAACTAAGTCACGTAGAACAATACAAACTGGCCCCCAATCTAACTGTATTTACTTCGGAACTTATTGCAATTGAAAAAGCCCTCATATTCAACCTAAATTTAAAAAAATACAATAACACTGTAATCATAACAGACTCACTAAGCTCCATCCAAGCAATCAACACAGGTACGTCTAAAACGAGACCTGACAAGGTCCATACCATTAAAATTATTATAAGTAAACATATGGAACAAGGGAAAAATATTAATATAGACTGGATACCCTCACATGTTGGAATACCTGGAAACGAAAAAGCTGGAGGTATGTTTTGTAACCAAATTTTGTATGATTGTGCGCACCCAAAAATACACAATTGTGTATTATTGTGCGCGCTCAGATATACAATATTTTGAGTCTGCACAGTGAAACAAGATTTTGTATGATTAAGCAAAGCAAGTAGTATTGAAGCAATATAGTTTATTTATCACTATATTAAGCAAGCAAGCATGCACAAATATACGGTAATTTGCAGGAATGTGCGCACAAACAATATGTATCTGCAAAATGTAACCAATTATAGATGGACAATGCGCGATCAAATATACAAGATTTGGCCAGATTGTGCATACTCGGTCCACATAAATTAATATCCGCACAATGATGCAAAATGTCGACAGACAATGCGCGATCAAATATACAAGATTTGGCCAGATTGTGCATACTCGGTCCACATAAATTAATATCCGCACAATGATGCAAAATGTCGACAGACAATGCGCGATCAAATATACAAGATTTGGCCAGATTGTGCATACTCGGTCCACATAAATTAATATCCGCACAATGATGCAAAATGTCGACAGACAATGCGCGATCAAATATACAAGATTTGGCCAGATTGTGCACACTCGGTCAACATAAATTAATATCCGCACAATGATGCAAAATGTCGACAGACAATGCACGATCAAATATACAAGATTTGGCCAGATTGTGCATACTTCGGTCCACATAAATTAATATCCGCACAATGATGCAAAATGTCGACAATGTGCGTTCAAATATGCAAGATTTGGCCAGATTGTGCATACTCGGTCCACATAAATTAATATCCGCACAATGATGCAAAATGTCGACAGACAATGCGCGATCAAATATACAAGATTTGGCCAGATTGTGCATACTCGGTCCACATAAATTAATATCCGCACAATGATGCAAAATGTCGACAGACAATGCGCGATCAAATATACAAGGATTTGGCCAGATTGTGCATACTCGGTCCACATAAATTAATATCCGCACAATGATGCAAAATGTCGACAGACAATGCGCGATCAAATATACAAGATTTGTATTGGGCACGTATATGTATTAAGGTAACATTGCAATGTAACACAACAATGTGTGGTCGATCACAAATGCACAATGATACACGATATTGCATATGCTGAATGTCACAAATTCTTGAAAGATTGAGCGCAAATGCAATACAATACAATAGCATACACTGTTTATGGTTGAATGCATATGCACAACTACTAAATAGTACCACATGCATGCATGATTGAGCAAACACGAACAAGGAGACACGATGTTGCATACATGAGCACGTATGTGCAATGAGTCAATGTTATGCACAACTGTGCAAAGTTTTGGCAGATTGGGCGTGCACAAAAACACAAGAACTTGTCTTATTGGGCATGCACAGAGTGACAAAAAGTTGTACACGTTTATAACTGAAAGCCGACCGAGCGGCAAGCACAGCTCATTTGAGAGGAACACACACAGAGAATTATATTCAGTCATTAAACAAAAAATAAAATCAAAATGGCAAAAACGATGGGATAACATTCATAAGCATTACTATGGCGAGCACACATTTCAAGTCATGGTGCCTACCATACCAAATAAATGTAAACAATACAGCAAGGATAGAATGGCAGATAAAATAATAACACGACTCAGACTAGGTAGAAACGGTATAAAGGCAAATCTTCATCCACAGGGCAGCGATATTGATGTAGATTTGAATTGTAGTCAGTGCGACGAAGATGAAATAGAAGAACTGGACCACTATTTCTTCTTCTGCCCAGCGCATGATTTAGCAAGAGAAGATCTAGCCGCTGTCTGCTTAAAAAATAATGTTATATCATCTCCATATAATTTAATATTCCCCCTAAAGAATGCGAAAATGAAATACACTTAGCTGTACAAAATATATTAATTAAGGCGACAGTGGGTACTGTAATAAAATATAAAAACATTGACACCCGTTGCTCCACTAAAATTAAAGCTGCCAAAAATAAATGAGATAAATGATTTTATTTTAAAATACAACTCATGCAAACAGTTATACGCCGGTATCGTGGATAGAAACACATTAAAAAACCCGATGGAGTGGCCGAGCTAAGTTACGTCCGTGACACTGGGCCCCATTGTCTCCATCCCATATCTGAAAATTGCTGTAAATAATTTCAGGATTTACCAATCTAATATAATCTTTAAACATGTCAATAGACGTCCGTACACTCGACCGGGAGGCGTTACTCATTCTAGAGTGAATAGTCGAATGACGAGCAACATCACTTGTGTCGGGGATACATGTTTCTCCGGCAACGAGAGGACTGTTGCATACTATGCTGCTCGTCTGCCTGCTGGATGCTCGCACCTAATAATAATAATATAATTAATATTTGATCAATGGTGGCAGCTGGGTGCTGCCTGCATCCAATGCTACAACAATTTTCACCTTTAGTCTGCTCACTGGTGCCACTGGTGCCACTGGTCTCATAACAATAGCGAGTTGACTTACAACAAGGAAAGTAAAATAATGTCACGATATGCGATGCAATCAAATAAGTACAATATAACTGCACCTATACCATTTCTTCCATAATGATAGTACCTGGCGGTTATCATTGATCACGAGGCAATCAACCCAAACAACCAACTATTACAATCATTAATCATACAGACCCATCAAACTCAAACAGTTAATATGGTGCCCGGTCGGACGAGTGGTTAGCACAACTGAATCGGGTAGCTCCGAACGCCAATGCCTTTGATGCGGACGGCTGGCGTCAAACAAATAGCAAACCCTAGATCATTTTAACGATATCCTGCGAGCTGCCGCCCCCTGAGTAGACACTGTATTAACTCCCGAACGCACCGTATGGGGACGGGGACGGGGACGGGGACGGGGCCGCGGGGAGGGGGGGGTGGGGGGGGGGGGTGGGCGATGTCAGCGTATGGCTGGCCGCCACCTGGGAATCCCGTCCGTTTGCGGCTGCGAAGGCCATTCTAGCATAACCATAGCTAAAACTAACATACAAGTAATCCCACCCAATGGGTATGTACTCGATCGGAACTGGCCCGGGAAAGTCTCTTGCGTATGGACTGCCTTATCGATGATTAGTACTGGGAAATTAACGAGACGATATGTACAGGCTCGTGTGGGCTAACACATGAATCCAAAATTAACATACAAGTAATCCCACCCAACGAGTGTACGGAATTTACTACCACAATCCGATATGCTATTATGTACTATGTTAGACTAGACTTAGTAGATTATATTTAGTAGAGTAGTAGGTAAGAGTAATGAGTGGAAAAAGGAAGGGTCAACAATTGGTCTGGTACCGGTGGAACTCGCTTCACTGACGAAGCCTGTTTAGTCGGTGACGGACGGACTCTTCTTGCAGCATTATTGTTGGCCTGCCTTCTAACCACTCAAGCCAGGACTACTTCTGGTATTTTAATCAAACTGCAACAATAGGGTGAGTGGTGGGATTTTACATATATGCATAGACGTACTTGTATATATACATGTACATACATAGAGCGCGCACCGTCTGATAACAAAATATACTGGACTCGCAGAGATTGACATCGATCCGTGCATAAAATGCCACGGCTTCTTTCTGTCTCTGCGCGAAGCTCCGGGACGGTGGCTGGTGTCGTGGGGATATCGTTGTCCGGAACCGTAAAGTCGCCCCGAACCCCTGCGATATCAGCCGTTAGAAACAGTAATAATATACCAAAAAAAGCAATTACCCAAGGCACACACATTATTCGAAAATAGCACTGTACTCGAGTGAGCAATGACTTTGGTTGAACCTAGCCTCTACCCGAATAGGTCACAACCCAAATAACTGCATAGCGGTCTGGTCGATGGGTGGGTAGCATAAATGAATCGGGGTAGCTAAGTATGTCAATGCCAATAACTGACGGCTGATGTCACTAAAATAGCCAAGAACTCCAGAACACTAACGATCTCCAGCAAGCTACTTGCCCCAAAACCGGCCAACATGCATTATAGATATAAATCCCAAGTCTGAAACAAGTGCCGCTCTAATATAAACTTGTATTTTAACTGTAATGTAATTTTAAAATTGGCCCTATAATACATCAATAAAAAACACATAGGAACACATACGTTTAAGTCCACACTGTCGCCGAGGACGGCGATGAGTAATCATAATACACATATGTATACATGTCCATGATATGTACATATGCAAAAATGCATAGCATAACCAGGAGTCCCATCTCCAATACACGAAACAGATAGGGACCATACAATTGATGCTGAATAACCATACATGTTCTTCTCCCAAGATTTGTTGTAGCACCAATGCGTCACCAACGAAGCGACACCGAGAGGACCGCATCCAGGTACACCGATACTTGTCCAGTAAGTAGACAAATATCACCGACTCTCACTAGGTCACAACTGGTCTGGTCCATCCCAGGCAAGTGTCCAGGGAGTTCAGAATCTGCGGACGTAATACACTCATGTCACCCATAAGTCCACTCAGTCCATCTTATGATAGACCGAGCGAGACACGGGGGCGGCTCATACCTCCCTTACGTGTGTCTCGTCCCGAATGGCAGGGTGACATTTTTTTTGTATTTTTTACTACATCCAAGCACGCAATAATAGCTTACTTCCGCCCAATATGGACGGTCCCTTACACGCATAGGCATTATACATGTACACAATACACGCAGCGTGTAGTGTAGTAAATAATATGCATAACATAAACAAATATAAACTCACACACCCATTGTGTCCGGTAAAACCACTAAGGCGACCAAGTCAACATATGAAGTCATAGAAGACAGACGCTGCTCCCGCTGATTGAAAGCCTGGAGTGCTTGGTGAACCCAGGTGTTACAAATAACCGGTGGATCCACTCCATACAGACACGACGCTAGAAGACAGAAGCACAAGAACGGAGGATTTCTGCCTGCATCAATATACCTCAAAGCGCCGAACTGTTTCTGTGAAGTTAGTGGTCGAGCCGGGCATAGTGGTCTCATCATATTGTCCATATAGTCAATCGCTGGCCCTATGGGGACCTCTATTTCGCCCTTAGGGCAGTAGATGAGCCAAGTCAATATGACATTGGACATAACCCTGACAGACACACTTAGAAAGGCACGCACCCACAACATATACATACACAATCCAGATAAGGGCATCTGTGATTTTCATGCACACAGCTCACTCAAACACAAACCAGATGCGGTCCTCGCGGTGTAGCCAGACGCCTACGACACCAACAAAGAGAAGATCAGAACCAAATAAAACAAACTTAGTCCTCCCTCCTCGGGGACAAGGCCTCGCTCGTGTCTACCACCCACTCAGTGGGAGGTGGCCTAGGCCTCTGTGGACCCGACATCGGGTCGTTTACTCTGTGTTGCATACTGGGCAGTGTCATGCTATATGCGCCTTGGGATCTGTGGCGGAATGAGCTGCCTGGGGGTTGCCAGTGGCGGCCTTGTGGGTGGCTTCGGGCATGGCTTGCCTGGCTCCTCGTCGCTGCGGGTGGCGGTTGCGGTGCGGAGCCTCCGGTTGTCACTGGCTGCGGTGTCCCGGTCTGCTGTTGGTGGGTCGGTGGCTCGGCTCCGGCTCGGCCTGCGCTGTTGCTCCTCTGTGGGCGTTGGATCTGCCCATATCACGTGGATCCGCCTCTGCTTTGTCTGTCTTGCCTCGTCCAACCCCCTAATAGCATTAGCAGGTAATATAACAATGTAACGGCTGAGTATCCATATATCATGTGCACGCACACTCGGCCCTCTTCACGGTCTGACATATCGGCATTGTGCAATAGGAGAATGAACTAACTAGGTTAAGCTCACCGCCTCATCGTCTCCTTCATTTAATGCACATATTTCGACTGTATCGCATATATTAGTAAATTCGGAAACAAATGGGCCAACGTCCATTGGCCTGATCATTTACGGGCACATGCCCGGGTATGGAAGGTCTTCGAGCCATTTCCCACCCTTAAATATAAGAAAATTCAAATTCAACCCGATTGAAATACCATTCTAATACCAGCGTAGATTCTATATCAGGCGATAAGAACATATGTATACGTGTGCGTACTCTTATTTGACTATTCCAAGTTCACTCTTAAATAAGCGAAACATTAAGAATATCTTTCAGCAAATACAGATATAACTTATAGTTATCTGGTTACTCAAGTCTGCTGAAGTATTCTAGAGTTGTGCATACGTCCCTGAGCTAGACCACCAGAACATAATCAGAAAGTGAAGCAGTTGCATGGTCATGCTTTACACTGATTGCGACAATTAATTTTTCTCCTCGGGGATATAGAAGAAGAAGAAGAAGAATATTTATTTGACTTAAACTAAACAGTTTCTCGTCTTACCACAATAAGTCATGCAATACACATCATTTTAACCGTAAACAAAGCACATGTGTATCATGTACAGGATGAACAATGGCTGAGTCTCATAGTGGCATCAAGACATTACTATAGACATTGCATGTCATATTGTCTTAATGCCCCTTCCTGTATGCCAATCATGCCAATATGAAGCTGCTGCCAATACAATCATAATACAGATTTACGTAATTCCAATGCCACATACATGTACATTGCTAAACTGTTTATATGTTTCTTATTTTGGGATTGTAGCAGATCACACATCTTAAATACACTACATCTATTTTTATAATATGCTGGTATATATTTTAACCGTAGGTCTCTGTAAACCGGGCACACAAAAATGAAGTGAAATTCGTCTTCAATATCACCCGAGTCTCAAATGGCACATCGTCTCTCATGTCTGTCTGTTCTGTTTCTCTTATACCGCCCAGTTTCGATATGTAGCTGATGTGATGATCAATCAACAAGTTGATCAGAACCTACATCGTCTATATCACTTTATCAGATATGCTATAGTTCCCCCCATTGACACCTCCCATATGGCACGCTAATAAATTACGCATAACAACAAACATTAAGCGCGACATAATGGATTTTAATGCTCGGCACGTGCTATTAATATGATCAGCCTGAGGGGATTCGCCGAGTCACAAAGAGGGACACAGTCAATAAAATCAATTATGTATCTTGTATTTAAAGGCATATTGTGTCTCCGATATACCTCTAAACTGATGAAAAAAATTGTAGTTGTATCGTTTTTCTGAACTCAACTGTACAAGCGAAAATGTTTAACGTCTTATACACATAAGTATTGTTTGCAGGTCGTTGCCTTATTGATCGGCGCCAACGACATACCGCATTCCGACGCGAACCACGTTTTAGAATATCTCCAACAGCTGTGTGAAATTTACATCACATAAATGACAAGTACTTTCTGCGTTTAACTGCGAACTATGTATAATTGATTAGGATATATACTATTCGTCCATTATGATCAGAAATATTACTGTTCAGAATATACACTCAGAAATATACCTCTGGTCTTAATTTATGATTATGATATATATTGTTCGTCATTTATCATCAGGGTATATACTGTTCGTTATATATGATCAGGATATATACTGTTCGTCAGTTATGAGCAGGATATGTAGGCCTACTAATCGTAAATTATGACCATGATATATTACGATCATGATATATACTCTGCGTCATGTATGATCATGATTTAGTGTGATTTATGACCTAGAACCACAAAAACAATCTCACGGCATCATTTTTCATGTAGTCTTTCTTCAATTTACGCTGCCTGGACCACGTAAAACATCACGCATGCATTCAAATTGATTTTTTACTTTACGCCACTTTACGTGTTTTAACTATGACACCCGTCATTGCGTACTTTAGCAAGATTTACAATGGCTGCCAGTTCCTCTGAGTTTTTTTTTTTTTTTTTAAATGTTCAAGAATTTTACTGAAATATACCGCATACTTGAAGCATCCACTGTATAAAACTGCCTATAAACTAAATAAGTACATTTTGTTTAACCCACAGTAAAACTATGGTGTGTGATTTTAAATGTAATTGTTGTTTTTATAGGTAAAAATTACCTGATTCTGACTGGGTCAAAACAAAGATGGCCGGTCGGAATCTTAAATCGGGTTCTGGACAAGGGAATTTTGACCCAGTCGACAAGATGCATACGAATACATTGAAGGTACGGTTCTGGTGTAATTGTACAGCTCCTGATCAAACAGTTTTAAACATGTTAATCAGTTATTTCACTAATATGAAATAGGCACTACCTATGACGGGCAACGTTAGAGTATGAAACTAAATTTACCAATTGATATTTGATAGCTTTATCGTGATTTTAGTATGCTATGAACAGTACCGTAGTATATTGTAGTATTGCAGAGCTACTTCTCGCAACTACCATGGTGTTACAGCTTCTCTATTATAATTAAATAATGTCATTGGCGCACTTCTCTGACTTGAACCAGTGATACAATTTAGATATTTCCTTTTCATATAGCCCCAATTCTCATGGATTCGTGGCTTCTCATTGACGGTGTCAGACATAAAAATAACCAGCCCTTACTAAACAAAGTACTTGTATCATGGAAAATGAAATATAGAAATTTTGTTGCGTCACTTGACGATTTTACTGCGCCAAAAACACGAAAACGCGCTCTGGAGAAAACACTTGTGTAATTACTTTGTACATCGTTGTTGGAGTCCGTACCGATTTTCATTCTGGTACACGATATAGTTCAGCCGAATAAACGTAGAAATTATAATTCAAAACGATAAAGTTTGTTTATTCGTCGCGAAGGAACGTTAATTTTACACCTATTCACAACCTTAAAATTAATTTCTATGTCACGAAAGAACGATAATTAGCGTTCCTCCAAGTTTGTTTTTTTGCCGACGTGTGTTCATCTAAGGAATGCTAATTATCGTTTCTTCGCAGATGCAGTGTAGAAACGAATTCAAAACGGACTTGAAGTTACTGTGTGAAAAATGTGTATAATACAGTATTATAATCACTTTTTGTAATCGATGGTTATTGATTTATTTTATGTAAATTAACGTTTTCATTGCGTCGACAGGCCAACTAACCAAACTTTATTTAGAGGAATAAATTCACGTTCCTTCATGGGGTGGAAACAAAATTTAAGGTTTTAATTATCGTTTTTACACAGCATATAAACAAAGGAAAAAGTGAAATTGAATGGGTTTAACATCAAATGTGACAAAAAGCATCAACATTTTTTTTTCTTCATAAAAACGTAATTGTCGAAGGAAACGATTTTCATATGTTGCCAAAATGTTTTATTAAGAAATCAAACAAATGTGAAAAGAAAACCTGATTACATTGATATTTATTTACAAAAACATATTTTGACAAAATATGAGAATAGTCTTAGGACACCATCAAATGCCTTGACGTGCGGGCCGCGGCCATCTGGTTTTATACGCCCGTTTGAAAATGGGAGTATTACATGTATATATCCACGCTGTATGGGCGGCGGATGATTTTCGGGCACAGCTTGTTCTCGTGATAGTGAGGCCCACTGCATGTCAAAGGCAGCGACATTGTCTCGGTTTCCAGTTGGGTGGGGCAAACCGACAATGGATTTTAGATATAATTTTAAACTGTATCACATCATAGGCGTTGACACACCCAATCGTCTACCATCCACTATGGTGTTTCATTTAGGCCATTGTGATTCGCTATCGAATCGATACTATGATATCACGATATTACATGGCAATAACACGATGACGCGATATCACGATGACGTTACTATGATATTATACCATCATCGTAGCATCGATATCGTACTATCATCATTGTACTGTCAATACATTGTAGGACTGGTCTATTGTGTGATTTCAGCGGCACCCGAAGATGGAGTTGAGTGCCAGTGAGCTTCTACAGTTGTTGAGTTATCTGGAGGGGGAACTACAAGCCCGTGATATCGCTATCGCTGCCCTCAAGGTTAGTATTTCCCCAGGATTAACCCTTTCAACATCACAGGCCTGTATAGTGGTATTGGAAAAACGTGCAGATCCAGATGAGCTGGCTCGTTACGAGCCTCTCATCAGGATCTGCACTTTTTGCAAGTAATTTTCATATTTTTGAGAACAAAAATTCCCCGTTTTCATAAATGGACTAGTGTCAACATAATTTTGTGATGATTGGATTGGGTGCAAAATTAACATATCAAAATCCATTCCAATTACTTCAGAGGTGAAAGGGTTAAAAATGGACATGACAAGGCCAAAGAAAGGGCGCATTTAGTGCATAAAAATTTGAAGTAAAAGTGGAACATTTAGCATAGAAAATAATATTTTTAATGTACCTTTTTCCATCGTCATCGTCCGTGTCGTTAAATTTTAAAATTCATTATCAGCGAATAACTGGCAATATGATAAGGGACTCGACTCCACATGACATGTTCCTATTGAGAGAATTCCATGTTAATGATTTTTAGCCAGGTTTTTTGGAAAAAAATCCAGGCTATTGGATTGGCGAAAGCCGGGCGGCGGGCGGGCGGCGTCCACAATCAATGTTAAGTTTTCGTGTTTGAGTCCATTTCTTTGTTACTGTACCACCTAGGACCACCAAACTTTCACAGCTTCATAATCAAGGGGTGCCCACCACATTATCACTATCCAACATGTTACTTTTTTTTTTAACTTCACCCATTTTTTCCGCGCAGTCGACTTAGCCATTTTCAATGTTAAGTTTTCGCGTTTACAATGTTAAGTTTTCGTGTTTAAGTCCATTTCTTTGGTACTGTACCACCTAGGACCACCAAACTTTCACAGCTTCATAACCAAGGGGTGCCTACCACATACAACTATCCAACATGTGACCATTTTTTCACCTTCACCTATTATTTCTACGTAATTGACTTAGCCATTTTCAATGTTAACTTTTTAACGTACGTCTGGTTAGAGGTTTTTTGGTTAAAACTTTTTCGTTATACTATATCTCTGCAACTGCTTCGCCCAATTACCTTGAAACTTCACATGGGTGTTTATCATCACCCATATTTTCATTCTAACCCCCAACCGTGCGGCCCCTGTGCCCAATGTCAAGTCAATAAAATACTTTGAATTTTTTTGTTAAAGTTTTTTCGTGTACTATATCTCTGCAACTGCTTCACCCAACAATACCTTGATATTCACATGGGTGTTTATCATCATTGTCGCATGCTTGCGGATAAGCGCGATCCTGTGCCCAATGTCAAGGTCAAATTACTTTGAATTTTTTTGTTAAAGTTTTTTCGTGTACTATACTCTGCAACTGCTTCACCCAATACCTTGATACTTCACATGGGTGTTTATCATTCATTGTCGCACCTGCTTGCGGAAAGCGCGATCCTGTGCCCAATGTCAAGGTCAAATTACTTTGAATTTTTTTTTTTAAAGTTTTTTCGTGTACTATATCTCTGCAACTGCTTCACCCAATACCTTGATACTTCACATGGGTGTTTATCATCATTGTTGCACCTGCTTGCGGAAAGCGCGATCCTGTGCCCAATGTCAAGATCAAATTACTTTGAATTTTTTTGTTAATTTTTTTTCGTGTTCTATATCTCTGCAACTGCTTCACCCAATACCTTGATACTTCACATGGGTGTTTATCATCATTGTCGCACCTGCTTGCGGAAAGCGCGATCCTGTGCCCTATGTCAAGTTCAAATTACTTTGAATTTTTTTGTTAAAGTTTTTTCGTGTACTATATCTCTGCAACTGCTTCACCCAATACATGTACCTTGATACTTCATATGGGTGTTTATCATCATTGTCACACCTGCTTGCGGAAAGCGCTATATCGTCGGCATTTTGGCATACGTCCGTCCGTTCGTCCGTGTGTCCGGTTAAAGTTTTTTGGTTAAAGTTTTTCCATCTACTATATCTATTTTTTTAGTGTCCATGCCTCGCCCCAAGGCGCGACATGCAGGCCACGGCCATCTAGTCTACAAAAAGTGGGTATAATTATGTTATCCAAGTGTCTATGCTTGGAAAAAACCTGGCCTTCGTGGCTTTGCCTCGTTTCTTGTTCATATGTGATTGTGACCAGAGAAATGTGGCTTATGGTATTTGTGACCACAGGTGCATTAGAATGGGGATAACCATGCTTTGTTTTTAGCCAGGTATTTTGAAAAAAAAATCCAGGCTATTGGATTGGCGAAAGCCGGGCGGGCGGCATCCACAATCAATGTTAAGTTTTCGTGTTTGATAGGACCATTTCTTGTTATGTACCACCTAGGACCACCAAACTTTCACAGCTTCATAATCAAGGGTGCCACCACATATCACTATCCAACATATTACCTTTTTAGCCAGGTTTTTTGGAAAAAAATCCAGGCTATTGGATTGGCGAAAGCCGGGCGGGCGGCGTCCACAATCAATGTTAATTTTTCGTGTTTGAGTCCATTTCTTTGTTACTGTACCACCTAGGACCACCAAACTTTCACAGCTTCATAATCAAGGGGTGCCCATCACATATCACTGTCCATCATGTTATTTTTTTTTTAACTTGACCCATTTTTTCCGCGCAGTCGACTTAGCCATTTTCAATGTTAAGTTTTCGTGTTTACAATGTTAAGTTTTCGTGTTTAAGTCCATTTCTTTGGTACTGTACCACCTAGGACCACCAAACTTTCACAGCTTCATAATCAAGGGGTGCCCACCACATATCACTATCCAACATGTTACTTTTTTTTTAACTTCACCCATTTTTTCTGCGCAGTCGACTTAGCCATTTTCAATGTTAAGTTTTCGCGTTTACAATGTTAAGTTTTCGTGTTTAAGTCCATTTCTTTGGTACTGTACCACCTAGGACCACCAAACTTTCACAGCTTCATAACCAAGGGGTGCCTACCACATACAACTATCCAACATGTGACCATTTTTTTTACCTTCACCTATTATTTCTACGTAATTGACTTAGCCATTTTCAACGTTAACTTTTTAATTTTTTAACACGTCGCCGTAAAACTGATTCACACACCATAAAACCTCCCACATACCGCTCCAAATCGAAAAACAAAGCATGGTTATCCCCTAAATCAATCCCAGCCACAAATATTCATGAAGTCCGGTTCATACATTTTCTGCAGCGCTTGCTGAAATTATACACCATTTTCAAAACCATCAGGGAATTAACCGGCGATTTGATAAGCCAGGTAACTCCATGCAGCATTTTCTCATGGCTGCTCCGGCGTAGAATGTTTCACGTCGAAATATGCACCGAATTCCAGACGAATTTCCATTCTGCAGAAGATACTGCATAAACACATGTTCATCTTGTAACCGGCGCAAGAAATTTGCGACGGTTACTAGATGAAACATGCGTTTATGTGATCGCTCTAAGTAGAGCTGAATGTCATTTTGTCAGGAAACCGGTGCATTTTTCGACATGAAACCTTTTACTCTGACGCAGAGTGCAGCACCAGTGTCTCACATGTCAACCGGCCTTAAATGACCTTAGCTGTTGATAGGCCGTTAAACATCATATTAAACAGACAAACTCACATGTGATCAACAGGCAGAGAAGGCCAAACAGCTGCTGTACCAGGCGAAGTATGGCCGGTTCGGACTGGGCGACCCATTCACGGCGATGCAGCGGGACTCGGACAACATGAAGGACAACGCTTTTGACGAGTCGGCAATCAAGTCGATGTACGATAATCAACTCGCACAGCTGGAGAATCTGATTGCTACACAGCGTAAGGCGCAGATGAAGATGAGAGAACAGCTGCTTGCCGCAGACAAGCGATATCACAAGGTGTGTGCTGATATTTCACAACTCCAAATGCGTATGTGCTTAAGTAGTATAGAGAAATGGGGGTTTCAGACCACAAAAAAATTTCCGAGAATGAAACAGTAATAAGCGTGATAAAGCTCCACACAGAAAGAGTGAAAAAATCTCGGGGTGTGTGGGGAAGCAGTTGGGGGAAATCCAAAATAAACTGTTAGACCACAAACCTGCTAGGAAATGTGATCGAAGCCAAGACACACTACAAGAAGCTAGAACTAGGGTGTATAAACGCTTGCTGTAGTTGTTTGAAACCCACTAATTCTTCACGACATTCGAGATATTCCTTTCTATCACAATCCAGACCATCATTATATCCTTTTAAAATAAGTTTGAAGATATTTTCTACATCCTTATTGCTCGGAATATCGCCTGGTTGGTTTGTAGAGCTTTAAATTTGTGAAATTACTTCTTTTAACTCTTGTTTTATAGGACTTTCAATTTGCGCAATTTCGTTTGAATTCTTTTCTAATATAGACGCTAAACCAGTATGACTGATTTTATTAGCATCATCCCATATTTTCCGAAGGCGGGTGGTTCCAATTTTATACTTTTTCTTAATATCATCAGCAGACTTATAGGAGCGCAAAAATCCCGCCAGCAACCACGTTTTAGGCAACCACAAAATAGAGAAAAACCAAAACAAGCGTATCTAGCACCAAATTCTAGATGTTTGTAGTACATTTTCCCGTCTACGATGGTCTCTGATAGAATCTTCCGAATAGTTTCCCAACAGTACCAAAAATTTGCCAAAATTGCCAAAATATTCTCGAACAACCAATTGAACATATGTAGACGAATAGATATACGGCAACAAAGTTTTGAAAAATGACAAACACAACAACAACTTTCCAAGCCATGGGGATCCGAGTAGCGAAAAGTGTTTCCAAGCATTTGCTCTTGGAGAACGCATTCGAAAACAATCTTGTATCCGACATTCGAAGGGTAGACTACCTCGAAAGTCACGAGGGACAAACAAATTTGCAACCTCTAGAAGGTTTGCCAGCATTTGTAGACGATTTGTACGTGTTTGGCTATCTAGATAGAGAAGAATGTGTAGTAGTAGGAAACAAAGATCTTGCAACAGGGGAAAAGGGGTCTGCGAAAAAATTGCGTGGGTAGGATAGCAATTGCATCTAGAGAAACAATTGGAAAGGATAGCAAACCACTGCACACTACAATCGTGCACACAATTCGACGCGGGGAAGAGTTTGGAAATAGTTCCATTTGAAATACTGTGGAACGCATAGAAGAAGCTAGCGGAAGCATAGCAAAACAAAGGTGGGTAGAAATACACCAAGGGGCAAACCCCTTCGCATTGTTTGTAGTAAAAATAGCAGTGTCCGAAATAGCAATAGAAATTCTAGAAGAGCAGCTACCAGCTCTACAAAATAGATTGCGAGCAGTTGGAATGGAAATCTACTGTGTAGACTACACGAAAGACTTTTCTGGTACGCTAGATAGACCGGCTTTGGTAGAACATCTACAGAAAGAGAAAGATTTTGCGATGCAAGGAAAAAATAGAGGTTGGGGGAATCGGAGAAAGTGCTGGAACAATTCTAGACAACACAGGTACGGTAGGGAACCATGTTGTCTCTTGGATACAAACCAGAGACAACAGAACCACTAGAACAAAAATTGTAACAAGGTAGTTTCCAATTTCGAGGCGGGAGAAGTACGAGAAAGCATTGGTGGACATCTAGCAGACTACGCAGATTGCACCAACGACCATCTTCGGAAAACATTCCAACATGCGGATGTACAACGAAGAGGTTGCACTAGAATCGAGGTTTCGGTCTACGGTTCTCCAGATATTTCCAAAGAGACAGCACTAGAGGTGCTTGCAGAAGCAGAAGAGAAAGTGTCGGGGGCAAATCTATTCGTCGTACAACCTCCGTACAAACAATGGGAAAGTCTAGCAAAATCCATCGATAGATGTTTTGTACTAGGAGACAAACCATGTGGAGAGATCTTTGTAGCATGGTATGTGCACACAGGTACAGGTAGATTTCTGGAGTTCGTGTACATCCAACTGCCGCCGCTCTTGCAGATCCTTCTAGATGGAGTAGAGCAATGGAGTGGGCAGCTGCAGATTTTGGTTTCCGAGCATGTCCGATCTTTCTAGCAGAGATTCTGTCTGCGGAAAATGGAGAAATAGAAATGTCTCCGCTGCGTTGCTACACAAAAGCGAAAGATTCTTCGACAATACTGTGTGGCAGCAAGCATCCGTGCGAAGTTCGTGCTAGAGGTGTGGAAGTAGATCTTGTAGAGGTACTACCACCTACGGACTACGTATGTTGGAAGTGGAGAACCACAAAATGCCACGCTATAGGAGTGGAGAAATCCAAGTTCGCAATTCTAGAAGTTCCAGCAATAGCAGCTACTAGGTCTGTTTCTACACTCTCTCCATGCAATAGAGCACAGAGATTGGTACAATTGCAAGATGCAGAGGAAGCAGAAATTTGGAGAAGGACAACTCTTGCAAAAGAGCTAGAAAACTACTCTAGAGAAGAGTACAATAGAAGAGCCATCGAGCTAGAAAAGCTTGCAGAATCTGCCAAGGAACATACAGAACACGTTCGCAAAAAGGAAGAACTCCGTCTAGATGTTCGAAAAATGCTAGGAGACAAAGGAACATGCAAAATATCGGAGATTGGCTAGAGACACAGAAGAGTACGATTCTACAGAGAGATTGTGTGTAGAGGAGACTTTCTTGCAAAAGAAAATGGAAACCTACAGAGACATAGACGTACTCTAGTACTGTCTCCAATCCTACCACCAGGTCTACTACGGAAACCTAGAATGTGCCACACTTCGTTTTCGTCTGGTAGTTCCGAGCTTCCTCTGCATCTTGCAATTGTACCAATCTCTGTGCTCTATTGCATGGAGAGAGTGTAGAAACAGACCTAGTAGCTGCTATTGCTGGAACTTCTAGAATTGCGAACTTGGATTTCTCCACTCCTATAGCGTGGCATTTTGTGGTTCTCCACTTCCAACATACGTAGTCCGTAGGTGGTAGTACCTCTACAAGATCTACTTCCACACCTCTAGCACGAACTTCGCACGGATGCTTGCTGCCACACAGTATTGTCGAAGAATCTTTCGCTTTTGTGTAGCAACGCAGCGGAGACATTTCTATTTCTCCATTTTCCGCAGACAGAATCTCTGCTAGAAAGATCAGACATGCTCGGAAACCAAAATCTGCAGCTGCCCACTCCATTGCTCTACTCCATCTAGAAGGATCTGCAAGAGCGGCGGCAGTTGGATGTACACGAACTCCAGAAATCCTACCTGTACCTGTGTGCACATACCATGCTACAAAGATCTCTCCACATGGTTTGTCTCCTAGTACAAAACATCTATCGATGGATTTTGCTAGACTTTCCCATTGTTTGTACGGAGGTTGTACGACGAATAGATTTGCCCCCGACACTTTCTCTTCTGCTTCTGCAAGCACCTCTAGTGCTGTCTCTTTGGAAATATCTGGAGAACCGTAGACCGAAACCTCGATTCTAGTGCAACCTCTTCGTTGTACATCCGTATGTTGGAATGTTTTCCGAAGATGGTCGTTGGTGCAATCTGCGTAGTCTGCTAGATGTCCACCAATGCTTTCTCGTACTTCTCCCGCCTCAAAATTGGAAACTACCTTGTTGTACAATTTTGTTCTAGTGGTTCTGTTGTCTCTGGTTTGTATCCAAGAGACAACATGGTTCCCTACCGTACCTGTGTTGTCTAGAATTGTTCCAGCACTTTCTCCGATTCCCCCCAACCTCTATTTTTTCCTTGCATCGCAAAATCTTTCTCTTTCTGTAGATGTTCTACCAAAGCCGGTCTATCTAGCGTACCAGAAAAGTCTTTCATGTAGTCTACACAGTAGATTTCCATTCCAACTGCTCGCAATCTATTTTGTAGAGCTGGTAGCTGCTCTTCTAGAATTTCTATTGCTATTTCGGACACTGCTATTTTTACTACAAACAATGCGAAGGGGTTTGCCCCTTGGTGTATTTCTACCCACCTTTGTTTTGCTATGCTTCCGCTAGCTTCTTCTATGCGTTCCACAGTATTTCGAATGGAACTATTTCCAAACTCTTCCCCGCGTCGAATTGTGTGCACGATTGTAGTGTGCAGTGGTTTGCTATCCTTTCCAATTGTTTCTCTAGATGCAATTGCTATCCTACCCACGCAATTTTTCGCAGACCCCTTTTCCCCTGTTGTGCAAGATGCTTTGTTTCCTACTACTACACATTCTTCTCTATCTAGATAGCCAAACACGTACAAATCGTCTACAAATGCTGGCAAACCTTCTAGAGGTTGCAAATTTGTTTGTCCCTCGTGGCTTTCGAGGTAGTCTACCCTTCGATGTCGGATACAAGATTGTTTTCGAATGCGTTCTCCAAGAGCAAATGCTTGGAAACACTTTTCGCTGCTCGGATCCCCATCGCTTGGAAAGTTGTTGTTGTGTTTGTCATTTTTCAAAACTTTGTTGCCGTATATCTATTCGTCTACATATGTTCAATTGGTTGTTCGAGAATATTTTGGCAATTTTGGCAAATTTTTGGTACTGTTGGGAAACTATTCGGAAGATTCTATCGAGACCATCGTAGACGGGAAAATGTACTACAAACATCTAGAATTTGGTGCTAGATACGCTTGCTTTGGTTTTTCTCTATTGTGTGGTTGCCTAAAACGTGGTTGCTGGCGGGATTTTTGCGCTCCTATAAGCGTCTATATTAGAAAAGAATTCAAACGAAATTGCGCAAATTGAAAGTCCTATAAAACAAGAGTTAAAAGAAGTAATTTCACAAATTGAAAGCTCTACAAACCAACCAGGCGATATTCCGAGCAATAAGGATGTAGAAAATATCTTCAAACTTATTTTAAAAGGATATAATGATGGTCTGGATCGTGATAGAAAGGAATATCTCGAATGTCGTGAAGAATTAGAGGGTTTCAAACAACTACAGCAAGCGTTTATACACCCTAGTTCTAGCTTCTTGTAGTGTGTCTTGGCTTCGATCACATTTCCTAGCAGGTTTGTGGTCTAACAGTTTATTTTGGATTTCCCCCAACTGCTTCCCCACACACCCCGAGATTTTTTCACTCTTTCTGTGTGGAGCTTTATCACGCTTATTACTGTTTCATTCTCGGAAAAATTTTTGTGGTCTGAAACCCCCATTTCTCTATACTACTGCTTAACACTTGATGTAAACTGTGACTGTGTCTGGAGAAATTGGGCTTATAGGATTTGTGACCAGTCTAACTCTTGATCAAATAACGCATCTGTCGTGCTTCTAACAAGCAATATAGATCATTATTAGGCTACAGGAGTGTACTGTTTGATCAGGATCTACACTGGTCACAATTGCCATAAGTCCCATTTCTCCAGCCACATATAAACCCATATAAAGTCAGGAGTAAACTCGATCAATCAATCACAGAGCTCCTGATAACTCGCAACTACTGTCTGTTTCACACAACTACTGTCTACTGTCTGTTTCACACAACTACTGTCTGTTTCACACAACTACTGTCTGTTTCACAAAACTACTGTCTGTTTTTCACAAAACTACTGTCTGTTTCACGCAACTACTGTCTGTTTCACGCAAATACTGTCTGTTTCACGCATCTACTGTCTGTTTCACGCAACTACTGTCTGTTTCACGAAACCTTCCCACATTTTATGGCCATAAAACAATGCAAAAACAATATTTTTTTTGATAATGTTAACTTCAAAATTAAAAAATGAGCCTTTTAGTAATTTCCAAAAACCTCTGAAGGAAGCACATTTAATACACATTGTTTTAAAGTCACTGTTTTTATTAAATTTTAGACCACATGGTCGAAAATTTAATAAAAACAGTGACTTTAAAACAATGAGCCTTTATATTTCGCGAAATTTGGTCAAATATTGATTTTATTTCGAAAAATTGATTTATCTATAGGAATTTAACATGGGGGGAAAAAGCGGCGGAGGAGCTGGGGGAGGAGCCAGATAATGAACAAATGTGGAAATTGACTCCGAGACCTGGCTAGATAGCTTGGAAATGATCTAACTAAAAAAAAGAAAACAAAAGCTAAATTTCGAAAATCGGTCCAGTATTTCTGAAATTCTAAAGATTTCCCCATGTTAAATCCCGATAGATGTCTATGGGGATTTAACATGGGGAAAGTGAAGATGTCTATGGGGATTTAACATGGGGAAGTTGTTTTTTCGCAATAAAAGCAATATTTGACGAAATTTCACAAAATAAAAAGAAGGCTCATTCTCAAATTTTGCTTTAATTTTTATAGAAAAAAATATTGTTTTTTCATTGTTTATATAGCCGTAAAATTTGGGCAGGTTTCGTGAAACAGACAGTAGTAGTCCATTACTAGAGTTTTAAAGATACATGCCCACTCAGTAGGCACAAACTGTTCTTTATATCAGAGACATCATCCGAGACATTTTCTGGCAAAATAAACATTCATTCACCGTTACCCCACATATTGATTGGCATTATGATGCATTTTATATCAGACTTAAATTTCCACGCTGATATCAGGGGCAATAACAGTGTTTCCTTCAAATGTTAACGGACATTACTGTTTAGTACCTGTATTTATTTTTTTATGTGAAATGATCATACTTTATAATCTGTCGAAAATATTTTTCTTTTCAGGTGATGCATTTAATTAGTATAAATAATTAAAAAATGTCGTCCCTCATTTGCATATGAAAATAGCCTGATACCACCGCGAGTCACTATCAGTAAAATAAATATTTCTAAATAATTATATCTGTATAGCAGGCTCTCGTAATGTTTGTAACTGGTGGAATAATGACACAATTACACACTTATTTAATTCCTATAAAGAACATTTTGTGCCTACTGAGTGGGCATGTATCTTTAAAACTCTAGTAATGGACTACTACCGTCTGTTTCAAGTAACCTGCCCAAATTTTACGGCTATATAAACAATGCAAAAACAATATTATGTGGTCTTTTATGTCTCTTCAGTAATTCACATTTAAATTTTGCATTTGCTCCTAGATTTTACAATTTTCTTTGATAAATATTCCGAAATAGATAATTTGTAAGCTAATATTATAATTTGAAATGTTAATTATATAGTAGAATGTTTGTTTGCTGAAATTATACATCAAATGACTTCAGACTCGTAAATTTGACGAAATGACTGCTGATAGAGGAGTCAAATTACTATTACTTATGGCATAAACTCGCTATTGGGAGCTCTGCAATCAATCACTCAATCCCACAGGTGTGTTCCGAGCTGGATGATGAGAAACACAAGCATGCCCAGGACACGGCTCAGGGAGACGACGTCACCTATATGCTGGAGAAGGAACGGGAGAGGCTCAAACAGGAGGTAATTTCTCGCTGTTACTGGAGAAATGGGGCTTATTGGATTTATGGCGTGTCTAGCTCCTCATCAATAGGCACCCTCCTGTAGCCTGATAATGGTCTTTGTCATACCGCAGATAAGTTTCTCACAATTTGATTGGTCAGCTTGACGGGTAATATGAGCCCATATTACCTTGTCAAGCTCGTCCGTCCATATGGCTCAAATCAAAATGACAATGGTTTAAGACTTATCGAAAACTATTTTTTTAGATCTCTTCCGAAATATTGTCATAGGGACTGATAATGACTAACAAAAGTTAGATTTTGAAAATTGGTCCAGAAATTGTCAAATGATTAACAAATTTCTACTTCTTTATGTCAGGATAATATTTGTAACGTCATGCCGTTTGGCTCCATATTTCTATGACATTAAACATGTATCAATACACTTATAAAACTAAATTATGGAGAAATATAAAGAAACTGCGGTATGACAAATGCATTATTGTGATTCTACACAGTCAATATGATTGCCCGTCTGAAGCTATATTCACCCTCAGCTGCGCCTCGTCCTTCAGCCTCTGGCAATAATACCTCGGGTCGTCCGCAGCACCTCGTAACCATAGTTTTGACAGTTCCCGAAATGACCATGAAATAAGTGTATAATATTTCGCTGTATTATGGCGCGTTTGGGAAATAATTGTGACAGTGACTGACGGAATGTCTGTTCACTGTTCACCTCTCAGCCATGGAAACAGCCATAATGTTTCTATATAGCGAACAGACTGCAGAAGTGCACTTCCTGAATCTCAATTGGTCACAAATGCCATAAGCCACATTCCTCCAGCCACAGCCCCATGACATTGCTGTTGAACTGATCAATTATTACATACTGTAATAACCCTAAATATTCGGACAACATTTGTTTTGGGAATCTACTATAAAATAAGGTTTCCCCAAAATATATTTTATGCGATGATTGAGAGATAAACAAGTACAAACATACTAACCGTAAATAGTTGGACATTACTTGCTGCAAGAAACCTTATATTAATGTGCGTTTCCAAGAATAAACTTTTTCCAAATATTTAGGGTTATTACGGTACTCCAAAGTAGCCAAAAAGAAAGTGAAAGTACCCTCTCCTCAAGTTGCGGGCATTAACTCTGCAAAACTCCCATACGGGAGTTTTTGCAGAGTTAATGCCTGCAACTACCCCTACTGACACTGTCAACTGCAGTCAATTCTGTGAATAAAGGTCGGCCATGTGAAGAGAAACATGTAGTCTTTGTTCGCAGGTTCATTTATGTAGTAATTGAATAATTGGGAAAATAAAATTGCGGCTGCTGTAGATATGTAATTGCTATTGTGAGGTGGCCTTTAGCACAGGTGTGACCATATTCCATCTATTCCAGGTTGATTTTGAGAAAGCTAATACCAAAAAGATGGAGAAAGATCTGAAGAAAACCCTGGCGAGCCTTGAAGAGGAGCGCGCCAACTCTGCGAAGCATAAACAAGTGGCTCTGATGCTGATCAAGGAACGCAAGAAGCTGATAGAGACTATGATAGCGGAGAAACAGAAGGCGATGGAGGCTGAGACCTGCCTGAGCGAGGAGAAACACAAGGCAATGAACATGGCCGAGGGGCTCGTGCAGGAGAGTAAGAAGTCACTGAAGATGGAGGCGACGCTGGAGAAACAGATCAGTGAGTTTGAGATAGAGCGGGAGCAGCTGCGCAACAAGTTACAGCGCGAGGAGGCACGAAACAAGGACCTACAGGCTCAGGTGGACGCTCTCCAGTGGCAGGTGGAGAACTCACATAAACCAGGAGGTAAGGCAAAGGACTCGTATCAGAACATAGAGATAAAGTCAGCAGTATCGTCGCCGCACGGCAAGGTCACTGTGGAGAGAAGTGATCGAAGTCAAGCGTGGATGCCGTCTAGTGTTCATTCAAATTCACCTTCAGGAAAATCTAAGTCAGTGAAGTCAACATTGGAGTCGGCTGTGGTAGACCGAGAGGCTGGCCTCTCGCCGAGACACAGTCCGTCGGAGCTGACCGTGCGGAGACGGGATGGGAGTCGACACGCAAGCCCCCAGCCCGTGACCATGGACCGGAGTGGCCACCACTACCTGGGCAGCGATACCAAGCTGGAGCGTATAGGGCCGGTGGGCGCTGATAGGTCGCACGAACCTCACAAAGTGAACGTGTCTCATGAACCACAGAAACTGAACGTGTCCCTGGGAGCCAGTGGCGGCTTGTCCGCAGGTGGCCGGATTTCTGTTCAGACGGGCAGCCCGACGTCTATCATGTCCGGCCCCGTGTCCCCACGTAAAGTGTTGGCCATCGGCCGCGGCGTCCCGCCCCCTATACCGCCAAACAAACCCGTACTCTCGTCTCAAATAGCCATGTCAAAACCTTCACCCCCGCCCAAGGTGGGGCTAGCAATATCTAAAGACAATCGAGTGACCGTGTCCGGTGGTGACAGTGTAAAGCATTCGGCCCACGGAACCTCGAAGGCAATACAAATCCCCGTGAACGTGGTGCACACAAGTTCCGCGGGCACCAGCTCGGGTACGCGCACACCGAAGCGAGAAGGTTCGCCGACGACGCTGCGAAAACCCGCGCAGGTTTGTGTCAATGCTAAATGAAGGGAGAGATGACATACCTAGTTAACAGTTACGTAGCAGACTTTGAGTAGTTCACACTGATATCAGCCGTATCCATACCAGTAACCTCAACCCTGTGTTCTATTAATAGGAACTTTTAGATAGCAAACTTGCTAACTTCATTACACCCTTGATATTATTTATAATCAATTCTGGTGTACTTATATTATGTATTTACATGGACAATGCTTTTACAAGCTTTATAATATGCATTTTATTCACACAAGGACTTTAGTTTTAACAATTGATGCCAAATAGCGGGCAGTGTTGCAATATATGTTGTATGTATAATACACAACACACTAAATAAATAAAATGGATTGTAGTTTGCTTAATTTGCGACCGTCTTGCATATTTTTCAACTCCTAGTCCTACCGATATTTTATTTTAATTTTATTTTATTTTCCTTGAATGCGAGTCTCTTCCCTTCATTTATGTTTGAGTTTTATTTAGTTTCTTCCTCCACCTGTATGTGGCTGTGACTGGAGAAACGGAGCTTATGGGTTTTGCGCCCAGTGTAGATCCAGATCAGCCTGTGCATCCGCACAGTCTGTTCAGGATCTGCACTGTTCGTAATTCCATCGACGAAACACCCATCCTGCTTCTAACGGGCAATATAGATCATCATCACAGAGCTCCTCATAAGTTTTTTATCTAAAGAGTATTATACCCCCATATTTCAAATTCAATGCGTATTTTACTTTTACAAATATATTATTGATTTTATTAGCCAGGTTTTTTTGGGGGAAAAATCCAGGCTATTGGATTGGCGAAAGCGCGGGCGGGCGGCGTCCACAATCAATGTTAAGTTTTCGTGTTTGAGTCCATTTCTTTGTTACTGTACCACCTAGGACCACCAAACTTTCACAGCTTCATAACCAAGGGGTGCCCACCACATATCACTATCCAACATATTACCTTTTTTGTTACCTTCACCTCAGGGTTGGCAATTTCCCGGGAAATAAGAGTATTTCCCAGGACGGCGGGAAATACCGGGAAATACTGGGAAATACCGGGAAATACCGGGAAATACTGGGAAATACCGGGAAATATGAATCTTGGTGGTCTTTTTCGTTCCAAAATGTCAAGATGAGTCTCTATATTTCCCTATATCTACTATGGTTTATATCTGTGTAGACTGATAAGCCTATAGGTAACACATTCTGCAATAAAAAAAGAAATAATAAGTTTATTTAGAGAAAAAAAAACATTATTTTCTAGACAATTTTCTTCCCTATATACAAGTCTATGTAGTATTTGCCAACTGTCTATTTTATTGTATATGAGAATACTCCTCTATAGTAACCTGCCACTAATAAAAGCTGCTTTTGGAATTTTGAGAAAATCCCTGTTGATAACAGGGATAATCCATGTACAGTGTAAGTGTAATTGTTTTACAACTTGACATACATGACCATATACAGACCACCTGGGTTCTTATTATACAGTATGACACAAAAGGTGTGAGAGAAGGCTGACAATTAACAAGCCTGTTGTCATAGTCTGATGGTTTATTAAAATATATTAAAGTCTCATCAATCTACATGCAAATAAGTAGACATTAGTAGGCTTTTGGCTAATTTTAACAATTTTAGGTACTCTCATACGTACCATCGTGGCCCATAGTCTTCACGTTAAATAAATGTCATACTAATAATGCAAATAAGTAATACAAATGCAAAGCATAAAACAACAGTACATTGTCAGTCATATAATACTTGTAAGAGACTATGTGTATGCACATTATGCATGCTAAGATCATTTATTCTCATTTCTTTATACCGAATATTAGTGTGGGAGAAGGTTGACAATTAACAGCCTGTTGTCTAAACTTAGTCTGATCATGATGACATTATCCTTGTGAATTGTATCTAGCAGACACTCAGATGCTTCCTAAAAAATGAAGAAGTAATTTACAAAAAAATAATACAACCAAAATATAAATGTCCTGGTTGCTAAATATTCCACCTGATGAGTACCCCTAGTTGGGAATGAAACAGATCTATACATTGTAATTAACCCCTATATCTAATTATTAAGTTTTTGATTGTTTAATTAACTATTACTGAGCTTAAAACTTAATTTAAATAACTTTAATTATCAAATAATAACATCAAAATTCATATTTCCCGGTATTTCCCGGTATTTCCCACTTTGGGGAGTATTTCCCGGGACAGGAAATACCGGTATTTCCCGCCGGGAATTCCCGCCCCCGGTATTTCCCGGCCAACCCTGCTTCACCTATTATTTCTACGTAATTGACGTTAAATTTTTAACTGGTTAAAGTTTTTTTAAAAGTTTTTCGTTATACTATATCTCTGCAACTGCTTCGCCCATTACCTTGAAACTTCACATGGGTGTTTATCATCATCCATATTTTCATTCTACCCCCCAACCGTGCGGCCCCTGTGCCCAATGTCAAGGTCAAATTACTTTGAATTTGTTTGTTAAAGTTTTTTTGTGTACTATATCTCTGCAACTGCTTCACCCATTACCTTGATACTTCACAATGTGAAGTTCACATGGGTGTTTATCATCATTGTCGCGCCCGCTTGCGGAATGCGCGATATCGTCGGCATTTTGGCATACGTACGTCTGTGTGTCCGGTTAAAGTTTTTTGGTTAAAGTTTTTCCATTTACTATATCTATTTATCTATGTCCATGCCTCGCCCCAAGGCGCGACATGCAGGCCACGGCCATCTAGTCTACAAAAAGTGGGTATAATTATGTTATCCAAGTGTCTATGCTTGGAAACAACCTGGCCTTCGTGGCTTTGCCTCGTTTCTTGTTCCTTATTAAACAGGGAACAAATGATAAAAAATAAAACAAATTTAAAAATGCACTTGTGTGTTTGCTTTTTGCACCTCCACTAAGTAAATTTTATTACAGTATTTTCATTACTCAATTTGAAAATCATTTTCACATTCTTCTCAGTATTTTGTACTCCCACTTTTGATAATCAATGCGTATTCAGCTAAAATAAGTGCGTAAAATATGCAAATCCGCACCTTATCTGGAGCACTGTTATCGCCCTACAGGAGTGTGCTATTGCATCAGGAGGAACACTGGCCACACATTCCATAATCCTCATTTCTCCAGTCACAGCTACATGTGTGACACGCCATCACAAAAGAGCGTTAATGCCTTCATGGCCATAGCACCAGGGGGGCCCGTTTCAGTAAATTTCGTACGACTATAATGTTCGTAAGTGCAAAATTCTGTAATTTCACATTAACAGCGTTTCCTTGTAAACAATTATTGGATTTACATTTATTGAGCATAGGCTGCATATGCAGCCTATGCTCAATAAATGTAAATCCATCAATTGAAATTTCCAGACGATCCTTAATTTGCACTTACGAACATTTTAGTCATACAAAGTTTAGTGAAATGGCCCCCAGATTGGCCTGTGTGTCTACATATTCAGATCAGGATTTACACTGTTTACCATTGAGTCGTAAAAATATACCCAAATTGACTGTATTTGTATAACTTAATGGTAAACAGTGCCACTGCTTCTAACACTTAACTTTCAGCCTCACAGACCACTACAAAATAGGCACAACAGTTTGAAAATCCACTTATTTGAATTTGAAATCAGGGTGTATTATACTTGTTATACAGAACTTATCTGGACCTCTGCCTGATGATAACGGAAGAATCTGTAGCCTATTTCATCAACAAAGCAAAGTATACTTTCAGGGAGTAATCATTTATTTTTCCCGAAATGCATTATTTCATATAGAACTAACGACTGCATATATTTGATGATTAAAAGTACCGGTATGCAGAATTATTATACGGAAGTTATTACATTATCACAGCCAAAATGGCTGTGATAATGTAATAAATTGAGTATAATAAAAATTAATAGATGTATACTTAAATTGAAAATTTCTCCCTTAAAGTTTTCTCTGTAATTTTGGTGAAATAGGCTACTGAAAATGTATATGGAACAATCAATTTCAGATATTTGGGGATGAAAGTTTTAACAAAAGTTCTATCCTTATTTGGCTGAAGAGGCGTGACTTGGCTTTTGTGCTTTAATATGTAACTTTCTGGTTACGTACATCAAAGTTGTGCTTGAAATCAGGCAGTTTTTGTCTTGCCCACATTAGTGGACAGTGAGAGATAGTCATATTCCGGAGGCAATGTATGCGTTGTCGGCATCAACAAATTTGAACGTACGTCCACATTTTGTATATCTCCTGATATATATAAACACATTCACTTTCACTTCACTAGTCCGATCTTTACAAACGTCATCAATAGTTTCCTGACATTGATATCGATCCATCCAGTGTTGTTCGTCTGACCTTCCTGGGCAAGACAATCGCTCGCCTTGTGTTAACATGATCAATAAAACTTCCTGATTTCAAGCACAAGAACAGAGTACATACTCAGAATGTTTAACACTTTCACCCCTAAATAACTGGAATGGAGTTTGATACGTTCATTTTGCAACCAATCCAATCATCACAAAATGATTTTCAGACGAGTCCATTTATGAAAAGGGGGTGTTTTTGCTCTCAAAAATATTAAAATTACTTGCAAAAAGTGCAGGTCCTGATGAGCCGGCTCGTCACGAGCCGGCTCATCTGGATCTACACTGTTTACCAATACCATTATACAGGTCTGTGGTGTTGAAAGGGTTAATAAGCACAGACCCTGGTGGTCCTGCCTAAATCCTGGAATTCTCCACGACATGTGTCGGTTGCGAGCGCTGGATGTTTTGGCGGGTGAAGTGTAACACTGATTGCTTTCCCTCTTCTACTTACTCACTGTCACTCGGTTGTACAACGGAGGCCCGTTTCACTAAACTTCGTACGACTAAGATGTTGGATAATATGCTAGTTAACCCTTTCAATGCTGCATTAAAAGTTGTCGTCTGCTGTTTATTTTCCATTTTTCTGATCATAAATATGGTTTGACAACACTTTAGAATCATTTCCAATGATTTTATAATCCCTGGGTAAAAATGTTACAACCGCAGTGGCTGTTCTGTTTTCGTTTCTGCCCTTGTTGGAAGCACAGGTAGAGTGGCTACCAGTGTATAATAATAACACTAGGTATTCGGACACCATTTGTTTCGGGAAACCCCTATTAACCCTTAGACCGCTACACACAACAATTGTCGTCTGCTGTTGCTTTTATATCTTGCCTTATTTCTCAATAAAAACATGATTGATTCTGATTCATGATTGAATTGATTCTGAAGTGCTGTCTAAGCATGTTTTTGATGATAAAAATGGAAAATAGAAAATACAGCAGACGACAAAAAATTAAGATACCGGTTTAAGGGTGAAATCGGGGTTGCCCAAAACAAATTGTGTCCAAATACATTATTATTGTGATAAACAAGACAAATAATCTAACCTATATTGGGACGACACTCTTCGTTGTAGGTAACCAAATATTTATATGCGTTTCTCCAGAATCAATTGTCCAAATATTTAGGGTTGTTATCCCCTCGCTGATAGGCAATGGGGATATAGCGTTAGTTCATGTACGTGCGTACATCCGTAAGTAACACTATTATGCCCGCGTCACTGAATGATCCGTCCGTCCCGAAACCTTAACACTCGGGTAAATGTCTTATCATTTCTGTTTCCTTGCACGGATCTGCTTTATATTTCACACATACCTTGCTCTAACGGTCCTCTACAGCCCTGCGACAAATCCATGATCGTCCCGCCCCTGCTAGGCCCGGGGTCAAGGTCACATACTTGGTGTGTTTGAAACCTTAATGCTCGGGTAAATGTCTTGTAATGTCTGTTTCCTTGCACAGATCTGCTGGATATTTCACACATGCATTGCTTTAGTTGTTCTCTACTGTCCTGTGACAAATCTACGATCGTCCCGCCCCCGCTAAGCTCAGGGTCAAGGTCACATACTTGATACATTCAAAACTTTAACGTGCGGGTAAATATCTTATAATTTCTGTTTCCTTGCGGATCTGCTTGTTATTTCACACACGCATTGCTCTAATGGTCCTCTACCGCACTGCGAAAAATCCACGATCATACTGCCCCCGCTAAGCCTAGTGTCAATGTCACATACTTGGTGCATTCCAAACTCTGGTGGAGCCTCGTGCAGGCACCGGGGCGGGATCAACTGATCCTGAGAATAGTGCTGCAGTAGCCATTGCTTGTCGTAAAAGGCGACTAAACTGGCTTAACGATTGGGTTCATACTTTCTGGAACCCACTATACCGGATTTGGCCCTCATGTACATTTTTTGTATGTGAGAGTTGAGTCAGGCTATGCCCCATATATAAAAGTAAGATTAGCGCTAATCCTATTACTTTTAGGGGAGGGGATGGGATAAATGATGCTGGTGTGGCGAGGGCCTGGCACCAGATCAGGTTGTTCTAATTTCAGAACTGAATATATATTTTGATTGTAAATATTGAGTTCTGAAGTTTAACCCCCTCGGACAGGTGGATACGGGACACGACCCCGTTGACCCGTCTGCGTGTAGACTCCCTGAGGCTTGTACCTCTATGTCAGAAAAGCGGACGTTAAACCCTATTCACTCACTCACTCACTCCAAACTCTGGTAAGTGTCTTATAATGTCTGTTTCCTTTCATGGATCTGCTTGATATTTCACACACCCATTGCTCTGATGGTCTGCTTTCATGCTGTGACAAATCCACGCTTCTCTGGCCCTCTGTGTTTTCAAATTTGCCTCATTTTCTTTGGCTGCCAGTGGGGGTATTTGTGTGCTGTCGGGCCACATTTCTAGTTTTTTAACAACTCCTGAACACCTTCACTGATTTTCATAATATTTGGCCACAATGTGTGCCTAGGGAAGGTGCTTTGTTTTACATAGGACCCACGTCCGACCGCCCAAGGTCACTCGGGGAATTTTTGTTTTTTATCAAGGCTGCCATGAGAGGATTAGCTCCTTTTATTGATGCCAGTTCTGGTTATGGTATATACCTGTAGCCTATTTCACCAACATTGCAAAGTATACTTTTCTAGCAAAGTATACTTTGAGGGAGAAATTTTAATTTATCATTTTTTATTATACTGAATTTATTTCATTATCACAGCCATTTTGGCTGTGATAATGTAATAAATTCAGTATAATAATTGTATCCCCCGGACTCCGTCGGGGGATACTATGGATTTGACAGCGCGCCGCGTCCGCGTCCGCCGCAGACACTTCTTGTCCGGAGCATAACTCGAACACCCTTTGGAATATTTTCATGAAACTTCACACATGCATAGACCACGACCCAAAGGTGTGTCGCGCACAAGAATGACAACTCTTGCATAGCTAATTTTTGAGTTATCTCCCTTTTTTGTTTCTCGTACTGATTTCGTGTCCGGAGCATAACTCCACCACCCTTTGGAATATTTTCATGAAACTTTACACATGCATAGACCACGACCCGAAGGTGTGTCGCGCACAAGAATGACAACTCTTGCATAGCTAATTTTTGAGTTATCTCCCTTTTTTGTTTTGCGCACTGATTGACCATAACTCGACCACCCTTTGGAATATTTTTATGAAACTTAACACATTCAATTAGACCACGAACCGAAGGTGTGTCGTGCACAAGAATGACAACTCTTGCATAGCTAATTTTTGAGTTATCTCCCTTTTTTGTTTTCGCTCACTGATTTCCTGTCCGGAGCATAACTCGACCACCCTTTGGAATATTTTCATGAAACTTCACACATGCATAGACCACGACCCGGAGGTGTGTCGCGCACAAGAATGACAACTCTTGCGTAGCTAATTTTTCAGTTATCTCCCTTTTTTGTTTTGCGCACTCTACAAACTGGACAATAATGCATGAAGACCTGTTTTCTCGTCTGCTCTGTATACCTTTTCTCGTGTGCTCTGTACACCTTACCTGTAGAGAGAACAATAGAAACTGGGAGAACCATGTGCTAAGCATGGGCTAGCATGTGCAGATGTCCAGTGCTTGACCACTGCTGACCAGGTAATTTATACAGGTAAATCACTACATTGGGTACTGTGTTGAAAATATTGTGGCATTATGTGGACCTCTGCAGATATATGTAGATAAATATAGGACTATTAAAAAAAAATCTGGTCTCCAATAGCAAGCATTATTATTTTTAAACTTTTTTTTGTAATTTTTTTTTCATTATTTTTTTCAAATTATTTTTCAATTTGACTGGAAAAAAAATCTGGGCTCCAGTAGCAAGCATTGTTATTTTTAAACTTTTTTTTTCCATTTTTTTTTTTTAATTTTTTGTTTTCATTTTTTTTTTCAAATTATTTTTCAATTTTTGTCCAGTAGCATAAGGTCGTAAGTGCTATATACAGACTATTCACCTGTGCATGTGCTAGCATGTGCAACTGACCACTGACCACTTACAAGTAATTTATACAGGTAAATGATTATATTACATTTCCGTAAACTGTGTTGAAAATATTGTGGCATTATGTGGACCTGTGCAAGATATATGTAGATAAATATAGGACTATTCAAAAAAATTCTGGGCTCCAGTAGCAAGCATTATTATTTTTTAATTTTTAAATTTTTTTCCATTTTTTTTTTTATTTTTTTTTTCAAATTCTTTTTCAATTTTTGTCTAGTAGCATAAGGTCGTAAGTGCTATATACAGACTATTATCATAATAAAACAATTATTGACTAGTGAGCCATAGAATATAATCTGATATTCTATGGTTCACTAGTCAATAATTGTATAATATGTTCGGGCCAGTGAAAATTGCTTTCGGGCCCAGGCTCGAGGTCAAGGCGGGACAAGGCGAGGCATCTGATTCCGCTGGAATTCTTGTTTACTTATCTCCCTTTGTTGTTTTTTTCGTGCTCTGATTTTGTATCCAGAGCATAACTCGAACACGCATATACGCATTGCTCTCTAATGGTCCTCTACCGCCCTGTGCCAAATCCACGTTCGTTCTCCCCCGTCAAGCCCAGGGTCAAGGTCACATACTTAGTGCTTCAAAAACATTAACGCTTGGGTAAATATCTTATACTTTCTGTTTTCTTTCATGGATCATGGATCATCTTCATATTTCATATACGCATTGCTCTAAATGGTCCTCTACCGCCCTGTGCCAAATCCACGTTCGTCCTGCCCCACCAATCCCAGGGGTCAAGGTCACATACTTGGTGCTTCAAAAACTTTAACGCTCAGGTAAATATCTTATAAATTTTTATTTCCATTTCACGGATCAACTTCATATTTTCATATACGCGTTGCTCTAATGGTCGGCTACCGCCCTGTGCCAAATCCACGTTCGTCCTGCCCCCGCCAAGCCCAGGGTCAAGGTCACATACTTAGTGCTTCAAAAACTTTAACGCTCAGGTAAATATCTTATAATTTTTATTTCCATTCACGGATCAACTTCATATTTCAATATACGCGTTGCTCTAATGGTCGTCTACCAGCCCTGTGCCAAATCCAAACGTTCGTCCTGCCCCCGCCAAGCCCAGGGTCAAGGTCAACATACTTAGTGCTTCAAAAACTTTAACGCTCGGGTAAATATCTTATAAATTTTTAATTTTCCCTTTCACCGGATCAACTTAATATTTCAAACTAATACCGCCCGTTGCTCCTAATGGTCGGTTTAACCGCCCTGGTTGCCAAATTTCCACGTTCAAGGTCCTGCCCCGCCAAGCCCCCTAAGGGGCCAAGGTCACATCTTAGTGCTCAACTTTAAAACGCTGTAAATATCTTATAATTTTTTCTGGTTTTCTTTCATGGATCATCTTCATATTTCATATACGCATTGCTCTAATGGTCCTCTACCGCCCTGTGCCAAATCCACGTTCGTCCTGCCCCCGCCAATCCCAGGGTCAAGGTCACATACTTGGTGCTTCAAAAACTTTAATGCTCAGTAAATATCTTATAATTTTTCTTTCCATTCACGGATCAACTTCATATTTCATATATGCGTTGCTCTAATGGTCCTCTACCGCCCTGTGCCAAATCCACGTTCGTCCCGCCCCGCCAAGCCCCAGGGTTAACATCATCATACTTAGTGCTTCAATAAACTTTAACGCTCAGGTAAATATCTTATAATTTCTGTTTTCTTTCTTTCACGGATCAGCTTCATATTTCATAAATGCATTGCTCTAATGGTCCTCTACCGCCCTGTGCCAAATCCACGTTTGTCCTGCCCCCGCCAAGCCCAGGGTCAAGGTCACATACTTGGTGCTTCAAAAACTTTAACGCTCAGGTAAAAGAAAATTTTGACTTGCAATTTGGCCTCATTTATTATCAAAGCGATATGTGGGACATCCGTGTTCTATGAACACATTTTCTAGTTTATTAAACTTCACACATGCATAGAAGACGACCCAAAGGTGTGTCGCACGTAAGAATGACAACTCTTGCGTCGTTAATTTCTTAGTTATCTCCCTTTGTGTTTCGTGCACTGATTTCGTGTCTGGAGCATAACTCGAACACCCTTTGGAATATTTTCATGAAACTTCACACATGCATAGACCACGACCCTAAAGGTGTGTCCCGCAAGAATGACAACTCTTGCATCACTAATTCTTTAGTTATCTCCCTTTGTTTTTCCGTCACTGATTTTGTCTCCGGAGCATAACTCGAACACCCTTTTTTCAAACTACTTGTGTATCTGGGGAGGGGGATACACATGCGCTTGTCGACAAGCGTCCATTTCTAGTTCTGCATACTTTTAATCATCAAATATATGCAGTGGTTAGTTCTATAGGAAATAATGTATTTCGGGGAAAATAAATGTTTACTCCCTGAAAGTATACTCGCTAGATAAGTATACCTTGCAATGTTGATGAAATAGGCTACAGAACTGCACATGACTGCTAAGGCTGCTTGGTCTACTATACAATTTACATGTAATAACAGTGGTATACTATTCGAGAACTGGCATGAAATAATACATTATTAAAAATAAAATTTATTTTGGTTGTGCCAGCTTCGGTTTATCTGGGGCTCGTTTCACATACATGTAAAGTCTTCATAAGACTAAGATGAAAGTGTACAATTTAATTTTAGAATAACATTTACACTGCCAGCCGATGTTGAAAAATCTTTAGCGGCCGTGTTCACATGTAATGTCTTAAAGCAAATTAATAAATCACTTCGTACAAACATGTACAAAGTCATTGAAACTCATTTCTTAATCATTTTATAACCACATTGGCATACATACATCAATCATTTCTTTCTTGCTATTAAATGCTATTTGTTTCTAAAACTTTATTTATTGCTGAAAACTGTTCAACAGGCTTGTCTTGCAAGAATAAACACTTAGGCCTAGATAGAAATATCACAATACAATATTCTAATTTGTTAAAAATATTTGTTATGGTTTGCCTGGGATTCAAACCCACGACAAACTGTGACCCTAACTTTCTCATACAGGAGCCCATATGTGACAAGCCATGTGATTTTGTACCTAAGAATATGTGGGATATCTGATGACAAATAATTGCAATATTTTCCGTAAATGATGTCAGAAGTTGTCGAAATATTCATAGCAAATGCGGATAGAATTCCGCATTTGCTATGAAAATTTCGTCAACATCCGACATCATTTACGAAAATACCACAGTTTCTGTAACAATTTGCCCATCTTCTTCGGTAGAAAATCCGATGGCTCGTCTCATACATATATTTTATATATGTGCCATACAGCCTTCTCATCATGTGGCCAGCCAATTTTGTTCTTTCTGCATTCATCTTTGACTTGTTATGTCCCCTATGCGATAGCAAGGGGGGGCATATTGCGTTGCTCTTGCGGTTCTGTACGTTCGTACGACTGGTTGCAAAACCCATGAGCCCCATTTCTCGCGCCCGCTTACGGACTGCGCGATATAGTCGGCACATTGCATTATACAGTGACTTTGGAAAGGGGTGCGGGAGTATCCTGCCCTGAAAAAATATCAATTTCTACATTCAATTTCATCGATTTTCACGTTGAAAAATGCACTAGTTTCCTGAGTTGCCACTCCACACTACTTACAGTTATCATTTAAACACATTTTTCGTCTAGTAACTCGTGCAAATTTCTTGCGCCGGTTACATGTACTAGACGAAAATGTTTTTATGCAGTATCTTCTGCATGTAGCTGAATGGGAATTTGTCAGGAATCCGGCGCCTATTTCAACTTGAAACATTTCCACTGGAGCGCAGTGTAGCACCAGTTGTGTTGTCTGAGTCGGCACGTTGGTCACTGCCATCTTGTATTACATGTACAGGGATTCCGCTGGCGATCGCCACTTTCGCAATTGGCGATAAAAATAAACAATTGGCGATAAAAAATTACAATTTTCGAAAAAAGAAAAATCCTTTTTCTTTTCTTCGAAAATTGTAATTTTTTATCGCCAATTGTTTATTTTTATCCTATTTGTTATTACTTTTTTTATTTTCCCCAGCGGAATCCCTGCATGTAATTCCAAACTCTTTTGGACTTACATCTAAATGTTACATATCTCCTGATTCATTGGTCGGATCTTTACCAAACTTCGTTATTAGCTTCATCACATTGGTCACCGTGTGTCAGTCAGGTGACCTTGACCTTCATGGGTGAGACACTCACCGCCGATCACCTTGTTCATTATCCACTAACCCACAGTACAGATATGGGTACCAATATCTGGCACAAGGGACGTAATCCATTCGACATGTGAAATCGCTAAACTTATTCAGTGAGGTATATGTGGATATGGGATCAAATTGTCAGTAACTGGTGGTGTAATGTTTGACATGGGTTTTATAGAATAGTTTATATTTTTATGCCACCGGGTTTCGAAGAAACAGGTGGCATATAGTGTTCGGACCGTCTGTCCGTCCGTCCGTCCGTCCGTCCGTCCGTCTGTCTGTCTGTCCGTCCTCCGTCACACTTTTCGGTTAACCAATTTGTCACAGTTTCTCAAATATGCGGCAGGTGGCATCCGCGTTCGACAGACGCATTTCTTGTTACTTCTAAAAATGACAGATCTCCGTACATGTATAGAAAACCTTGCACAGCAAATATGGACCTCCATTTTATGGTTTTATTCGAGCTCTAGATGTGAGTTTTGTCTCTAAAGAGTATTATACCGCTAGATTTCAAATTCAATGCATATTTTACTTTTACAAATATATTATTGATTTTCTTCCTTATTAAACCGGGAACAAAGGATAAAAATATAACAAATTTAAAAATTCACTTATTTCAGCTGCAAAAAGCAAACACTTTGCGTTTTGCAGTTCAACTAAGTAAATTTTCAACTTTATTATTGTATTTTCACTACTCTATTTGAAAATCAATACGTATATTCACATTGCTCTTTTGATAATCAATGCAGTGCAATGCGTATATGGCTGAAAGAAGTGCGTAAAATACGCCAATACGCATCTTATCTGGAGCTCTGGTTTTATTTGGCCCACAGGTCTCAGAGCCTGGAGAAATATAGTGTTTGGACTGTGTATCCGTCCGTCCGTCCGTCTGTCCGGTTAAGAAGTTTGTCAGAGTTTCTCCAATCTGTGCCAACAGGCCACATTTTGTTGTTGGTCATATATCGCAATTATTATGTTTGCAAAAAATCTCCAGTATAATAAATAAATTGTTTGTGAATTTTCAAGATAGTCATGTCTGTTTGATGTGACTATAAAACAAGTAAATTATAATCTTTGAGGCACCATCTATCATCAAAATCTGTTGTGCATGCCTGTTTTAATATGTATCGAAAATTTTATGTATAAATGATGTCAACATTTCATCACTTGTTTCTGAAACCATTTGTGGCTGTGACTGGAGAAACGGCTTATGGGATTTGTGACCAGTGTGGCTCCTAATCAAATGGCGCACTTCTGTTGCCTGATAACGATCTATATTGCTTGTTATAAATCTGACGCGTGTTGCATTGGTGGATTGAATGGCGAACAATGCAGATCCTGATCAGACTGATCAGGATCTACACTGGTTGCAATACTCGTAAGCTCCATTTCTCCAGTGACAGCCATATGATCCCATTTTTCCGACTAGTACTAAATTTAGACACACAGCGACCATCACATGAGTGACGTGACATCGTTACATTATGCATAAATCATGGTGAGTTTCATACGTTCATCTGCATGGTCATTGTTTTATGTTCACTTATGTTTTGTCATTTAATGGCACCAAATTTAATTAACAATTTAGTTCATATATATGTTGTTAGTAGTTATTGAAAGTGACTGTCTCAGATATCCAATATGTGGTGTTTCGCTTCAAGCGCAGTAAATTACATTTTCTAATCAATTGCGCCATTTTATTGAATCACATTCCCAAAACATGCTTTTACAAATGGTGATAAGCAGGGGATATAATTTGGCTTCACATAATTTTGCATTTTCGCTATGCATGTACCAGTAAGGACATTTCGTGACTTTACTTTTCCAGGCAACTTACAGGTACAATTGTGTTCAAAAATACGATATAAATCTAATTTTTTTGTTATCTGTTTTATCACTTTCTAGGCAAGTCTGAGACCCAGTGCCTTTAAGACTGGAGAAATATTGTTAATGGTTGCGAGTTATTGCTCTGGACTGTTCGCCTTTAACCCATTAGATGCTGAAGATTCAGTATTACAATTATTCGTAATCCTATTTTACGGGAAGGGGCCAAGTGACTTTGGTGTGGTATGGACCTGACACCAGGTCAGGTTATTCTATTTCTGGGTTGAATATATGTTTTCTCAATGTAAATATTCCGTTCTGATTTTGTGCTGTTGATAGGCCATTAAACACCAACAAACAAACACACATCAACATTTTTCTGCCGAAAAATATAAATATTTTCTTTATCTCTATGGCATTGGACTTCAATACTGGAGGCTGTGAGAATAATCCTTATTCTATACCCATGACTAGCTGTTGATGGACCACTCGTAAGTTAATTAGCTCGCTAATCAATAAACCCTATTTACGTAAGTGCACTGAGTGGGCAGTATCCATACCGATTGTACAGAACATCCCTGGAGATAACGTCCCCTGGGTATTGATCTTGGAATTGTGTCTGTATTAACCCTTACACAATTTTTGTCATCTGCTGTTTATTTTTTATTTTACATTTTTGTCATCACAAACATGCTTTGACAGCACTTTAGAATAATTTACAACATGCTTTGACAGCACTTCAGAATCATTTCCATTGGAAATGATTCTGAAGTACTGTCAAGACATGTTTTTATTGAGAAATAAGGCAAGATATAAAAGCAACAGCAGACGACAATTGTGTGTAGCCAGGGCTCCAGATAAGGAATTTGACATTGGGTACTGTTACTCCATACTTTTGAAATCAATTGGGTATTCTCAATTTTCAATTGGGTATTTTAAAAACGTTACCCCATCAATTTTTTTCAATTGGGTATTTCCATATTTTGATTACAAAAACCGATTCGGAAACAAATCGTACTAATTTATGTATTAATGGTACTGTTTTGTTGTTCATATAATTAATTGAAGCATAAAATGATTATTTCAAGTTTTCAAACCAAGTACATATAAGTGTTACTAGAGTAATTGGGCTTATGGCATTTGTTACCAGTGTAGTTCCGGATCTGCTAGCGCACTTATAGTTATAAGTTATGTAACAAGCAGTATCATGTATTAAAAAAACCATGCAAGGGGTTTCACTATCTGAATGACAAACAAGAATGCTTTGATTGGCAGATTGATCTTTGCAACACGCGATCTATTTTTTTTTTGGCTGACGACGTTTGACAGCAATTCATCAATAATGTCAATCACGATTAATTTGTGGTCTCCACACACCGAGCTCAACAAAATTACTGTATGATGCCTTGTGCAATGGAATGAGATTCCACCTTTGCATCAGTCGTAAAATAAATCGAAATAAGGTTAACATTGGTGCTGGACTTTTGCAATTTGTTTCTTCCACGTTTGTTTGTTGTGCCGCCATTTTGTTGCGCCATGTGTCACCAATTTTCTACGAAAAAATCTGACATGATCCGATTGTTTTATTTATAGTGTCTATCGCTACTACGATTATATTAATTGGTGAATTCGGGCGCCGTTCAACTCGTCCTATTTTAACTTAGTTAATTCGACCGCCATTTTATTCAACGTGTGCGTTGGTCGAAATAGTAATAATGTTACCATAAATTTCATTTATTACTTATGATACTGTCCCACATGTAAAATATAAACCTGACACATCCAGGACCAATTCCACTGTACCTTTTGTTTTATCCGTGCGGATAGTCGTTTACGAATGTCTACGGACGTTTTTCGTTGCATCTCCTTGAGTAGACTCGGGGTCGTCGAAACAAGCAGTTTCACATCGATTTGAATTTAAGAAAATAGACTAGTAAGGAGCCTGGATCTCGGGTTGACAATAGTGTCGCATCGCCGTTTTTCCCCCACAATTATTGATTTGAAAATCAGTAATATTTTCCGTAAATGACAACAAATTCAGAGGTAAATGAGAATTCAATTCCGGCTTGCGTGAGCTCTGAAGTTTGTGTTAACTTTTGCCATAATTGATAGGCCCCGTCTTATCCGATTTTTTTTCTCAAAATCATATGGGCAAAAAAAACGGCCGATGCTATAAGGGTGGACATTCTAGATTTGGGATCATTAACTTGAGCGGTACTCGAAACAAATGCCGTGTGGTGGATTACTAGAGTTTCGTATCGAGTTGGACCCATTTTTTCCCGCTGAGAGTCGGAATCGCTCCCGCTAAATCCTGGAGTTCAAATCGAGTACACCCGAATACTGGTTTCCAGCCG
The DNA here is from genome assembly GCA_029237695.1 of Conchocele bisecta. Lineage (NCBI taxonomy): Eukaryota > Metazoa > Mollusca > Bivalvia > Lucinida > Thyasiridae > Conchocele > Conchocele bisecta. Next base: position 130,856,512 of record CM055266.1, read on the forward strand.
TTATCGGTGAAATACAGCGATACATTGTCCGCAGCTAGAGCCGGGACCAGACTTTGTAAACATTGAATGTCCGACCGCACAGATAATCGGCGATGATTTTGTAGGATTGTATACATGAACAAATCTAGCAGTACGCGACAGACTGAAAATATATTTGAGGAGTACGCTACAGGATAAAAAAGTATTGCGTACCGGACATTTTAATTGCTTTTTGGTACGCATTGTCTCTGATTTTAATTGGGTTTTTGCATTTTTTAATTGCGTATTTACGCAAATACGCACCTTATCTGGACCTCTGGTGTAGCGGTCTAAGGGTTAACCCTTTCACCCCTAAATAACTGAAATAGATGGTGATACATGTATGTTTATTTAAGGACCAATCCAATCAACACAAAATGATTTTCATACTAGTACATTTATAAGAATAGTGTTTCTTTTCTAAAAAAAATACTTACAAAAAGTGTAGATCCTAACAAGACGGCTCGTTACGAGCCTGCTCATCTGGATCTATGCTGTTTGCAAACACTACTAAAGTGGTCTGTAGTGTTGAAAAGGTTAATTAAGGCTTGAGAAAATTAATTAGTCGATTCTCATTCAAATTTTGGAATCGAGGAAAGGAATAAAAAAAATATTGATATATGCTTTCTCCGCAATCCTAGGATACTAATTAATGTATAATTGTATAGGCAATATGTGATGTATAAATGAAATACACTATTTTGAATGAAACATAATTTTTGGAATAAAATTTTGAAGTTGATGTAAACAGTAGTGTAAAAAATGTTGTTATTTCTAAAAATGTTTTTAACAATTCTGAATAAAATATAAATTTGGCAAATTATTTTAGGGCGAACAGAGATTAAAATATGCAGATTAATTTGCTTTTGCCAAATACCACTAAACTGACTCATGATGTCTGCCCTCAGTATCTGAAATTGACTCTTCCGTATTTATTAAAATTAATAATAATTGGTTTTAATTTTAACTCTTTCACCCCATAGTAACTGGAATGGATTTTGATATGTTAATTTTGCAACCAATCCAATCATCACAAAATGATTTTCAGACTAGTCCATTTATGAAAAATATGAAAATTACTTGTACTTGCAAAAAGTGCAGATCCTGATGAGACTGCTTTTCACGAACCAGCTCATCTGGATCATCATTTTTCCCAATACCACTATACAGGTCTGTAGAGTTTAAAGGGTTAAAGAGGGTTTGTAAACCCAAAAATATAAGAATATATTTGCAGTGTAGATCCTGTGCCTGGATGAGATGAGCATATTCTGTTCTAAGGCACAGTTTGAGTTTGATACGTTTAAAAATGCATCCCCTAGACATTAATGTTTTTTGTAATGGCAACAAATACTATAAATAAAATGAAATGAAAAAAAATAAATATAAATTAATAATTCCAGCACAAAAATATTTACACAATTCCCTAACATTTGATTGGCCCGTAGCAAGTCTCTGTCCAAAATTTATATCGTAGTAAACTCCCATGCCGAACTACTTTCCGTAACCGTGAGGCGCAGTTAATAATTCTTAAGAAAACGGAAATTAAACACATTTTCTTCATGAATTTATTTCAAATGCTGGAATTATAAGGAATGAATGGCCTTTTTGTGGAATTTATCGGGGATATAAACTTGGAAAAGTCGCGGGAATACTGGACGAGGCCTTCCGGCCTTCGTCCAGTATTCCCGCGACTTTTCCAAGTTTATACCCCGATAAATTCCACAAAAGGCCATTCATTCCTATAATAAAAGCCAATATATTAACACCCGAGCTTCAAATTCATGTAAATATTTATATAGAAATATATATATTATTTTGGGATCGTTACGAGCCTGCTCATCTGGATCTATGCTGTTTGCAAACACTGCTAAAGTGGTCTGTAGTGTTGAAACTAGTGTTTGATACGTTTAAAAATGCATCCCCTAGACATTTATGTTTTTTGTAATGGCAACAAAGACTATAAATAAAATGAAATGAAAAAAAAAAAAATATAAATTAATAATTCCAGCACAAACATATTTACACAATTCCCTAACATTTGATTGGCCCGTAGCAAGTCTCTGTCCAAAATTTATATCCCAGTAAACTCCCACGCCAAACTACTTTCCATAACCGTGAGGCGCAGTTAAAATAATTCTTAAGAAAACGGAAAATAAACACATTTTCTTCATGAATTTATTTCAAATGCTGGAATTATAAGGAATGAAGGCCTTTTGTGGAATTTATCGGGGATATAAACTTGAAAAAGTCGCGGGAATACTGGACGAGGCCTTCCGGCCTTCGTCCAGTATTCCCGCGACTTTTCCAAGTTTATACCCCGATAAATTCCACAAAAAGGCCATTCATTCCTATAATAAAAGCCAATATATTAACACCCGAGCTTCAAATTCATGCAAATATTTATATAGAAATATATATATTATGATTTTGGTATTCCTCACTATTGGAATAGATGTTAAACTTCGATCAATCATAGTACCAAATAGTAACTACGCATTTAGTTACAGTTGAAATTGGGGCTGGGGGCAGGTCGGTGAATGACTGTTTTATGTTGTTACTTTGTATATCTGACAATTGATGTCACACACAAGACTTACGAATGTTTGATGATTTATGTTGAGACAGATCCCTTTCATCCACAATCCATCCATCCACCTATCCTTTATCACTCTGGATAATTTCTTGTTGTCACCTATTTATGTAATATCACTCACTAACTAACTGTTGTCTTCTGTGCACTTCAATGTTTTCTGTTGGAATGATGCATTTTTGTTGTCTGCATGACCTGCATGCTTCTGATTTCAGCCGTTTCTGACCACGCCCCCTCCTCAGACCCTACCACCACCCCCGCTGTTTCTGACTCATTCGACTTCCTGGGGCCAGAAATGGCCGACCTTCAACAACTTCTAGTCTCCATGGTAACAGGTAAACAGTGCACATTTTGCACCATTTAACACTTACACTGTTGACTTAATTGTTGTCTGCTGTTGTTTTATTTTACATTTTTGTAAAACAAAAACATGGTTTGAGAGTACTTTAGAATCATTTACAATGGAAATGATTCTCCAGTGCTGTTAAACCATGTTTTTGTCGAGCCCGCTTGCGGAAAGCGAGACATAGTGATCACAATGACGTCTGTCCGTCCATCCGTCCGAAATCTGCGTTAAAGTTTTTGTCTCGCCCGCGAAAGCGAGACTAAGGTTTTGCTTTTCCGGAGTCGTCGTCGTCGTCGTCGGCGTCATCATTCAATGTTAAGTTTTCGTGTTACGGTCATTACTTCAACACCTTATCAGCTACAGTCATCAAACTTTATACATACCTTTACTATGTTATGTACATGAATGTAGGACTATTCTCGGGGGTCACGGTCAAGGCCCCAGGGTCAAGGTCAAGGCGGAACAAGGCGGAACAAGGCGAGACATTTGATTCCGCGGAATTCTTGTTAAATACCTTATATCTCTGCAGTCCTAAGTCACATTAACTTGAAACTTTATTTTGCTTATTAGTCATCATCCATATATTCATGCTGTATCCCACTCATGTGGCCCCTGTGCCCAAGGTCAAGTCAAATAACATAGAATTTTGTGTTTTTGTTACGAAATATTGAGCGTAGAATGCAGGAAATGGCTTTCTGAATTCAAAAAATTTCTGGGGGGCATGCCCCCGGACCCCCCTACCCAACTCACTCGCACCGCTCAGTCGACGAACGAGGATATCCCGATTTTTTTATTTATTATTTTTTTTTTTTATGAAATATTGAGCGTAGAATGCAGGAAATGGCTTCCTCAATTCAAAACTTTTCCGGGGAGACCCCGCACCCCCCTAGCCGACTACCTCGCACCGCTCAGTCGACGAACAAGCATACCTCGTTCAAGTTCCATGTGGGCCCCCCCCCCTTGGTGAAATCCTGGATCCGCCACTGATCTCTGTAACCATAAGTCAGATTTGCTTGAAACTTCCCCCCTTGGTGAAATCCTGGATCCGCCACTGATCTCTGTAACCATAAGTCAGATTTGCTTGAAACTTTGTATGCTTATTGGCCTCATAATGTCAGACCTCATCAACTGCTTCACTGGTTTTGATAATATTTGGCCACAATGTGTGTATGGATGGTGCTTTGTTTTGCATACGACCCACGTGTGACCGCCCAAGGTCAATGTCACTGAGGACTTTTTTTTTATTATCACGGCTGCCAACAAGGGGATTTGTTTGGTTTAACAATGCCAGTTCTTGTTTTTCAATGTATCTGTTGCTACATTATATATATCTTACCCTGAGATCACCAGTTACCTCGGCGGGCTCGACATTCTAAGAAAGAAGACAAAATGTAAAACAACAGCAGACGACACTTTTTGTTCCCTGCATTCTATGGGATCATCATAGTACACTGTAGAAGACAATGGATACAGGCACGCTGTATTGTGGCCAAGTTCAGACAAATCCAGGCTTATTGGCATTGTGATCCATGTAGACCCAAAGCAGCTTCGGTCTACATTGTTCGCTATTCATCACCAATTAATAAATAATGCAACCAGCGAACAGTGTGCAATAATATCAGGGCCTGTTCATACAAACACTTCTGAGCATGTTCTCCATACTCGTCTCCTAAATCACATAGTTTTTCTGCCGAGACTGAGCTCAGCTCAGCATCCACCAAACTACACTTCTCGATTTTGAGCATGAGAATATCGTACATGCGTAGAAAGTTGTATAAGCACACGCCCGTGTTACGTATGGTATACTGGTCAGAATTGAAATGTGACGGACTGAAGGAATGAACTGCAGGAGATTCCGGTCATAAAATCAGGAGCCAGTTTCACTAAACTTTGTACGAGTAAAATGTTCGTAAGTGCAAATTTAGGATCGTCTGGAAATTTCAATTGATGGATTTACAGTTATTGAGCATAGGCTGCATATGCAGCCTATGCTCAATAAATGTTAATCCAACAATTGTTTACAAGAAAACATTGCTATTAAATGTGAAATTTACAGACTATCATAATTTTGCTGTTACAAACATTTTAGAACATTTTAGTCGTACTAAGTTTAGTGAAACGACCCCCAGGAGCTAGACTGACCACAAATGTCACAAGTCCTCCCAATAACCCATTGCCGTCCATGAATACAGTACCTTTTGTTGAAACAATCTTAATACTTTGTTCATTTCTCCATAAAAGTGTATGTTGTTACCACTCATTTGAACCGTCTCATCGAGACGGTTCATATGAGTGGTAGCAATATATACTTTTGAGAAGAAAAAAATAAAAATAGTGAAACATTTTCTGGAAAATATCATACTTGTGTAATTGTATGCAGCCTATAATGGGTTAATAAGCCTGGTTTTGTCGGATTGTGCTGTAACTAGTCTAGAAGCACACTCAGATTTTCCCACCACAGGAACTGAAAATAGGGCTAGTCCAGTTTAGGTGACGTCGTATTGGGTTGCCGGTTATTGCAACTGACTGATCATCATTGTTTGAAATATGAGAATTTACAGATTTTTCTGTATCCCAAAAATTTGCCAGTTCATCTGTTCTTCCGTCTGTCTGAGATTTGCATAAAGTTTTTGGCTACATTCTATCTCTGTTACCGTAAGTGATATTAGCTTGAAAGTTCATACACCGGGTACTTATGTCATCATCATATTCTCATTCTATAGCCCACCCATGTGGTTCCTGTGCTCAATCAAGGTCAAGGTCAAATGTTTTGATATTTGCAATAACATTTTTGAGGGATTTTTTTTATTTTATTTTTTTTGGAAATGTCCAATTTTGTTTCCGTACCAGGGAGGCCTGATTTAGTTGTAGTCTAAATAATATATCTTTCCTCTTTATGCTAGTAAATAAGTTTCTACCTGTACTCATTCCCATCGCAAAATGATCTTGCTGTTGAACAAACATAAACACCAATCAATCGGCCAACTATTCATTTCTAAGTTCTATTTTGCAAAATTGTTTTTATTAAACATGAATTTGTGCAATATATGTATAATTTATGTTCTACTGAAAAAAGTTCTATGTGTTTGACATGCAGCCCTACTCAGACTAATACAGTGGATGCTCTATAACCGGACACCCTGGGTAGGTCCCCAGTTGAACCTCTATAAATCGGACACTCGGGAAGATCCCCAGTGTGTCCGGTTTAGAGAAGTTCCACTGTAATTCTGGTATACAAGCAGTCCAATGCATGCCAGTGTGCTTTGCAATCATGAACAGATATTGTTATGAAGTAAATGAAAGAGATACATTTCAAAATTCAACATTTTTTAGCTTTCTGTGTGTCCAGTTTAGAGAGGTTCCACTGTAAAAAATTACTGACCCACACAGGTTTTTGGCTTGGTGATAGGATTATATACTGTTTTAGATATTTATTGAACCCGCACTGGTGAAATATGGGTTTCGACCCCGCTAACCCCGCCTAAAATGACCTTAGCTGTTGACTTGCCTTTAATCACCATTAAATAAATAAATACATATACATTTCTACAATATAAACAAATAATATTAATTCTATTTGTGAGAACATAGAGTTTTGTTTATTAGTGTCCGCCGAGGATCAGTGTGCCCTATAGATTTTTCCCCGTCCGCCTGACAGCGCGGCCGCCTGCACTCCTGTCCGCACACACGAATGGGTACTTGTTGGGTACAAAAGTACCCAACAAATGCTCATCTGTGTGTTGGGCAAGCCTTTTAGGGATCTTCTTGGGTAGGGTTAGGGTAGTGTTGGGTACTTTTTGGGTATTGTTGGGTAATTTCTTATACAGTAAAAACCCAACAAGTATCCATTCGTGAGAACTTCTCAAATCACTTATAATTTCTGTTTGCCTTCAGCTAATATCTTGATATTGCACAGATGCCTTACTTGAGTAACGATACATCCTTCCATATTAATATAAGTACCCTCGCTACTGATCGTACGTCCGTCCATCTGTCTGTCTGTTTATTTACAAATCACCTATAGGGGCCCTAAGTGCATAGATAGACCACATTTTCTAGTTTTTATTATGTACATGTCTAAAACAGAATATCAGACATGCCATGTGATTTTGTACCTAAAGAAGATGTGCAATTTTTCATGAAAACCATTTACAGAAACGGTGATATTTTCTGTAAACAACATCAGAAGTTGACAAGATTACCAGAGCAAATGCGGAATTCTATTCCGCATTTGCTCCTAACATTTTATCAACTTTCGACATCATTTACGGAAAATATCATAAATTATGTAAATATCTTTATAAGATATTGCACATATTCTTAGTAGCTACAATAATTCGCCTCCGATATGTTATCTATGGCTACAATTTGACCCATTCAAAAAATGTGAGCAACCGAAGTGCATACCCAAACCTGTTACATGTAGGTCAAAATTTAGTAAACTGTATATTGTATACCTTTAAACAAATAATCTTTGATGTAGAACTAGTAAATTGCCAAAAATAATAGAACATGGAAATCATTTTCCCATGGAAGCCATCTTTACTCTTCGTTTTGTTCAACATAGAGACATGAAGCTTTCAAATTTGCAAGATATATATGTAAATGTCAGATAAACACCATGATATGGTACAATAACCAATTTCTGCATGTGTATGTTCTTTTAATATTAATTTATTGATACAGCTTTGACAGTTTTATATCAATAACATATCAAACACGCCGGATAACCGATTGCAAAAATCGCTCTTCCATGTGTTACATTAAAGAGATGGGGTTAACTTGTTTTACGTACCCTCGCGAGAGTTATGGAGCGGGGGGGGGGGGCGGGGCAGTTTCAAATTTTGTTTCTAATATTCTTAGATACAAAATCACATGTCTTGTCTCATATTATAGTAATACACCATCCTATCACACGCACATGTCAGTGAGTGTCAGAGATCTCATCCATGTTGACTAACGCTTCAGGAAGCACGGCCGTGACTGTATTTGACCACACGTAGAAGGATGAGTATGTATCGGGACTAATAATATCACTATGCCACATCGCGGTGGGCAGTCTATGTCATGCACACCTGCTATTTCCACCCATTTTGACATACACTTTCCTAAGTATCTCGGTAACTACTGGGGCGATTTTGGTCGGATAAAACGCTGGTATCTGGGGGTATTATGTTCTATTCCCTGATTAACCCTTTCACCCTTAAGTAACTGGAATGGATTTTGATATGTTAATTTTGCAACCAGTCCATTTATGAAAAGGGGGTGTTTTTGTTCCAAAAAGTGCAGATCCTGATGAGACGGCTCGTGACGAGCCGGCTCATCTGGATCTACACTTTTTGCCAATACCACTATACAGGCCTGCGGTGTTGAAAAGGTTTATGTGCATTTAATGTATGTTTTTTTAAGATCAAAAAAGGAAAATACAAAATATACAGCAGAAGACAAAAAGTAATTCAGCATTTTTAGGGTTTTACAAAAATTGCTGCAGAAGTTGACGAGATATTTTGGAAAATGTATATGTATGACTGGGTCTAAATAGCAGGCGCCTATGATGGACATTGCCCTCCGTGCACATGCTTTGTGACAGAGCTGCATGCATGCCTGCCTTAAAGGTATACTTAAACAATTTTTCATCAGTTGGAATCAAATTTTAAACACACATTTATTATAATAAAAAAATAAAAATTGTTTTCTATGATCATAAACTATGTTAAAAAGTAAGAATATAATTTTATGGACATCATACTTAGCACAGAGAAGTAATTCAAGATTCATAGCTTGAAAGTGCTGATTGACGTGAAAATCTAACTTCGTACATGTATATCGTGTTTCAGTGGCTATTTTATTTTTGCAGAAAACAGCTAATTCTATGTCATATTCTTGGAGATTTATTTTTGATTGTTATAAAAAATCTACTAGACGATCGTCATAAAAAAATATAAATATATTTGCATAATTGGCAACTGATGACTTCATGAAAAGCGGTTGTTAATTTAAACATGATACACGCGACACGTGGTACAGGATCACATAAACAGGTCGCTCTTTCAATCTACATATTTTGTCTCACCCACGTTAGTGGAAAGTGAGACATAGTGGTCACAATTCCGGCCTAGGCGGCAACGACGTCGTCGTAGTAGTAGTACGGTAGGCGTAAACTCCTACTAAACAGTTTTGAAGGTACGTCTAAATGTTGAATATCTCTTGATCCGTTAGTCGGATCATTACCAAACATCATCAATAGCTATCCACCCAGTGTCATTTAGGTGATCTTGACCTAGCGGATCATTGCAAAACTTTATTAATAGCTTCCTCGCTTAGACCTTCATGGCGATCACCTCGTCATATTACATTCAACTCTGCCTTGTTCAAATTATGTTACTCTTTACATTATTTTACCGGTATGAGCGACATGTTAAATACAAGTTAAATACAGGTTAAATACGGGATCAAACCTGTTGACCCGGCCTTAAATGACCATAGCTGCTGATAGGCTGTTAAACACTAATAAATCAAACCAAATCGTATATTCCAGTGACATAATTTGACACATAAAATTTAGAAATATACGTTTAACCTTTTTCAATACTACAGATCATACATACCGGTAATGCCAATGTTTTAATATGGGTAGATCCAGATTTTCAGTGACAAAACTACCCTTTAGCACTAATGGTATAGTCAGTAATTAAAATGTCAGATTGGGTAGTTGGGTGAAATTAGCATCTAAGCACAGTCATGTTCTAGTAGAAGAACTATCATGTTCTAGTAATATTTGCTTTAGTTAGAAAAAATACCTAATTTAACCCTTACATTGCTGAATTAAATTTTGTCGTTTGCTGTTTATTTTAAATTTTTCTTATTAAAAAAAAAATGATTTGACACCACTTTAGAATAATTTCCAGTGGAAATGATTCTAAAGTGCTGTCAAACCATGTTGTTATTGAAAGAAGATAAAATATAAAACGACACAACGACAATTTTTCTTTCCCGCATTCTAAGGGTTAAATGTAGAACTAACAATCTAGTACACTCATTTATGCTCGTACCTATATTTACAATAGTTTATATAAACAAGCTGAGCTTTACAGCAGGCCATATTGTCATGATTACAATAATTATTTCTCTATTTTGATGACCAGTTTCAATATACATTGTAGAAGGCATATTGTCATTGTGAGGCCTCTTGCACATGTATGGTGTTCATGCTTTATGCCAGGTTCTATTCTGCTCTATCTGTGAGGTGTATCCTGCGAGTCGTATACTCCTCTACATGCATAATTGACTTTAACCCTTAGAGCGCGGGAAACAAAAAATGTCGTCTGCTGTTTATTTCATATTTTTTGTAATTTTTCTCAATAAAAACTTAGTTTGGCAAAACTTTAGAATCATTTCCAATGGAAATGATTCTAAAGTCCTGCCAAACTAAGTTTTTCTAAAGTGCTACCAAACTATGTTTTTGTTGATAAAATTGGAAATGAAAAAGTAATCAGCAGATGACAAAATTTATTTCAGCATTGTAAGGGTTAAATGATTATTACTGAACTATATTCTCTTCTGATATGTTTGATTATTCCTGTGATTTACTCGCGTACCATTTTGACCAACATTCATATATACTCCAGTCATTCTAGCACTTCGGGTGGACAAGATTGTAAAGAAATGAAACCTATGTAGATATGTTGTCAACCTCCTGAATAACAAACGCTGGTCTATCGAGCTGTCTGAGGTGAACTTGCGCCTTAAAGTACAGAAATCCAAGATGGCCGTGATCCCTGATACATTTATACTATAACTTAACAATTACGAGTAGCATGAAAAAACAATATTTGTTTATCAACAGCACTATTTCTGTCTATTTAGCGGGAAGAAATTATTAAACAACAGTCCACCACTACCGTCTTGATTTTCAAAATGGCCGCCATCGAGCTATGGTTTGTCTCACTGTTAGACAGTAATCTTTTCAACAATAGCCAATGTGCACAAATACATCTTTTAGGAGAAGGGAACTTGCATTTAGACAATGTACTTTCACAGTGCAATACAAATTGTTTCTTATGAAATTAGTAAGTCATTATTCATTATCACTCATGTAATATCCTCAGTATAAATAACAGTGAAAATAATAAACACTCTGAGATTTTCTAATGTCCAATTTAAGAGAAGTTACACTGTAAGTTGGTATCCATGCAGATCTGTTACTGTTGTATTGTCCACATGTTGATATTTATATCTATCTAGATTTATGTGGTGTGTGAACTATGATTTAAAGTGTTTTACTTATTCAGTCTGCTGCTTTTATGCTTCAATGTAAATATTAGTTGTTTTATACTCTGTCTTTCCCAAAACAAACTTGGTTTGACACCACTTTAGAATCGTGTCCATTGGAAATGCTGCTGAAGTCTAAAGTGTTGTCAAAACATGATTTTGATGTGAAAATAAAAAAATCACTAGCTGACACAAAAATTCCGCATTGTAAGGGTTAAAGAAATTATCTTGTACAGTTCTTTAGGGTATAGCGGATTTTAGGGTATAGCGGATAGGTATATACTTTTTAACACAATATTTTTTTATATTGTACATTTATAATAAATAAAATATTACCGTTAGGAACAGTGATCCATCCCCCACACAATGACATGTTTACTTTGATATAGCAGTTTCCTTGCCGTGCGTAAAGCTTCAAGAAACACAATGACGTAACCGGAAGTTTACACCAGTAAAGCGAAAGTAAGTCGCTCCAGAGTAATTTCACTGAAAATGTATAAACAGTTATATTTGAAGAAACAAACTCTGTAATAATATGATGTATAATCATGTCCTGTATAACTGGAAAGAAGCTTGGTTCATAAATCACACCATGTCACTGAACACATACGTCAATAATAACGCACGTGCTTCCGGCAGTAACGGATCATCCTAATTTGCGTACAAATCAGATTTGCGGGGATCGTCTCAAAATCAATATGACCTGCGAACAATATATCAAATGGGTTTGTTATGCCACCGGGACGGGTGGCACACAGTGTTCGGACCGTCCGTCGATCCGTTCGTCCGTCTGTCTGTCCGTCCGTCCGTCCGTCCGTATGTCAGTCAGTCCGTCACACGTTTTGGTTAACCAGGTCGTAACAGTTTCTCAAACTGGCCATAGCATCTACATACTTGCTTTTAATTATTATACATGTATGTTAGCTTCATTCTATCTTCATGAAAGAGGGGGTGTTTCATTGTAGAGAGATCAACACCACAGGGATTGAAAATTATAATTGACATTGACAACTACAATTTTAAAATGTGTGAATATTTATTTTAAAGGCATTCATTTTCTAAATAAAAATAATACTGGTCAGGCCCGTAGCCAGGATGAGGCAGACGAGGCAGCTGCATTGTCTCAGATTTTGCCGTTTTTTATGATTTTTACACTCGATCGTTTTGCGGTATGTTTGAATTTCTGTAAAAAGTTGAGGTGAACTGTCGGCGCATGCTGGGGTGTTGACTTAGTGTTTTTTTTTCACTCGACGCCAATATACATTGTTGATGGAAAAAATAACAATAGCACATGTGTGCCCACCTCCCCTCGCCATTTTTTTCTGGGGTGTTGACTTTTTTCTTTTTTCACTTCCAACCCGATGTTGCTGCAAAAAAGTAACAAAAGCACAGGTGTGCCAACCTCCCCTCGCCTTTTTTTTTCTGGGGTGACTGTTTTTTTGTTTACTTCCAACCCCAATGTTGCTGGAAAAAATAACAAAAGCTCATGTGTGCGCACCTCTTGCCAATTTTTTTCTGGAGTGTTGACTTTGTTTTTATTTCTCTTCCAGCCCGAATGTTGCTGGAAAAAGTATCAAAAGCACAGGTGTTCCCACCTCCCTTCGCCAATTTTTTTTCTGGGGTGTTGACTTAGTGTTTTTTTTCACTACGCCAATGCTGCTGGAAAAATAACAAAAGCACATGTGTGCCCACCTCACCTCGCCAATTTTTTTTCTGGGGTGTTTACTTTGTTTTATTTTCACTACGCCAATGTTGCTGGAAAAAATATGCGATTTCAGGGCATTATATTTAATGCCGTATCCGGTGGTTCATGTTCATGATCAGTTTTTATCAGATTTTGGCGCTAAACAAAAAATATGTGGCAAACAGTGCAGATCCTGATGAGCCAGCTCGTTACGAGCCGGCTCATCTGGATGTACACTGTTTGTCAATACCACTATACATGCATGTGAGGTTTAAATGGTTAATATTACATGTACATTCGTGAAGTTATAGTCTGATTTATTAATTACTAATTACAGGGTGATGGTGTATATTGATGGACCAGCCCGTCGGTGCCTCGCGGATTGACGGAATGAGCCAATCTGATTGGTTCATTCCATCATCTTGCGGGGGTCCGACGGGCGGGTACATCAATGGACACCATCACCAATCACAGTTAATACACTCAGTAACACTGTTTACGGCCACCACCTCGGCCCAACCCTTCACAGGACTCGAATCATTGCCGGGACTCATAGAAAATGTGTGGCAAACAGTGCAGATCCTGATGAGACGTTTTGATCATTAAGAGCCGCCTCATCTGCATGTACACTGTTTGCCACTACCACTATACATGACTGTGAGGTTTTAAAAAAGGGTAATGTTACATGTACATTTGTGAAGTTATTCTCTATGATTTATTAATTAATAATTACAGTTAATACACGGTTTACCACCATGTATGTATTCAGTATGTCTCGCCGGGAATCGGCGCACCACTGCCCCCCCACCCCCACTGCCCCCCCCCACCCGCATCACTCTATATTTTAAATTTCAGTCTCATAACGACATGTATTTGTTTTTATGGCACCACCCATCACATTGCTTCAAGAAAATATTGGGATGAAAAAAAAGTTAAGCAGTGTAAATATTTTTTTTTTTTTCAGTTACACATGTACACATGTACACATACATGATGAAACAGATTTAATCAGTGTTAATGTGATATGCATGTAAGCATGTTTCCTAGTCATTTACAAAACAAATACATGATTTGGAATGTTTTGAGACACCCCCTCAGCAACTGTCGCACACGTATCCGATAAACACCAAAGCTATCCGTTACTGACTAATTCAGTGCGTTAGGTAAACAAGGAATTATGCAAGGAAAACATTGGAATAAACTAAAAAAGTAACCCAATTTGGAAAGAAGACACTTTTTCCTGTCTATTGGTACCAGGTACTTGTCCAAATGTTCTACTTTAAAGACGTATGCAGCAATAATCTTCTTAGCTATCCGCTAAACACTAAAGAACTGTACTGTACGATAGTTTATATAAAAAAATTATTCTGTGCAAGATTTCAAGGAATACTTTTAGTACTACATTTTAACTTGTGAATTTTATGTTGTCCTACATTAAACGGTCCAAATCATTTCATATTGTCCTGCATTTAAAGGAATGCACAAGTTTGGGTTTACTACATTTTAAAGCAATATCGGTATATCGTTTATGTAGATTCACTTTTCAAAGAATATGTTTTTGTCTTTTGTGTAAAATTACCAGCGGAAAGTAAGCATTATTGTCATGCATATAATTTGTGTTGAAACAAAGAAATATTTGTTTATTATTTTGGAATTATAACATTGCTATTTAGGATTTTCCGGAAATAGTGAGGGATGTTAGGGCATTACATGGGAGGTTTGGTTCACATTCTTCCAAAAGCACCAATTTTGGCACAGACGTCGCCCATACCATACTGTTTAGATTTTTGATGGGCGCCAAGACGGGCGCCACTTGGCGCCGCCATATTTGCGAAATCCAATATGGCCGCCACTCGGATTAGAAATCAATCGTAGGTAAAAACCAAAACGGCTAGAACCATGAGTAATACCTCTAAATATGGGTATTCGGGCTCGTAGATTCTGATGCTGGTCTTATTTCGACTGTCATCTTCAAGGTCGAAGTTTGAGTTTTAGGGGTTTCACATAACAAATTCCCGAACATTTAAATGACCATTTACAATTATTAATATTAGCTTTATTTCGCACTGGTTTGAGATCTTCTTCACATACATCATTTGTTAAACAGACGTAAACCACATTTCAATCAATCAATAATCACATGATTTCCTAACATCCCAAATAAAATAAAACCGCGCGTAATTCTGAGAGGCCGAAAATGCGTGAACAACGCTGTCGTTTTTATTCAGATACTGAGTAGTGCAGTTAGTTAATCAATATTAGCAACAGCATAAAATTCGCTTGCAAAATTGATGTATGCATATCGCGAATCGTGAAAATTATGAATTGGGGTCTTTGTTGTCTTTGTCAATCGGACAAAACTCAAGAAGCCTTGCAAACTCCCAAGGAGGAGGGACTTGTATCACTTGAGAGAGATCTCAACGACTTCAATGCTATTAATCCCAATACTCTTCCTTCTGGCATTAGCGTCAGCATTAGTCGGTTGAATGATGGTCTAGGTATTGCAGCAACACTTAAATCACACAATGCTCAGTATCACAAAACATGCAGGAGATATTGTAGTAGTTCTCGTGTTAAACGGGCGAGGGAGGTTATTGACAAAGATACCGACCAAAAAACTTAGATCATCTGGAGAAGTTCACCCTCCGGCCAATAGCAAGTACTGTGTAATTTGTGAGGGTGAGGACCAGATCAACCTTCATAAAGTATTAACCGATGCCGTAGATGCCAACTTGAAGAGTTGGGCGAAGACCACAAAAAACTTTCATTTAATTGACAGACTGGTTGCAGGTAGCGTTCTGATGCCGCATGCTGCTGATGTATGGTTTTACCACCATCAGTGTTATGTACGTTATGTACTCCGCCCCCTTTGACCCCCTCATATGTGCTCAAATTATTGCTCTAATCGAACATTCGGACACCACTATATTTAAGCTTTCGGAGCTTCGCAAGATGTATCAAAAGTTTATGAGTGATCATGGTCGCCCATGCAGAGATAAAAAAGAGCCACACTCATCTCGATTCAAAGACCATCTGCTAGATGCCCTACTGGAATGGGTAAAGTTTTCCAAGGGCAATGAAGGCAGGAAGGATATTTACATATCTCACACATTGAAGGTGGCCGATGAGCTGGCAAAGACATATGTGTCTCAAATTGGTCAAGAGGACGCGCTTACTTTAATGCGGGCTGCCGTGATGATGCACAAATTTTGCCTACAGAGCCAGGACCCTTTCGGCGCCTCATTCTCCCCCAACTGCCTGACGGAACCAGTGAACGAGGAGATGCGGAGTTTCTTTAACATAGTGCTCCGGGGCCCATCAGCCCTTCATGGGCGGAACAGAGCGGTGGCGATGCCAATTTGAATGCGAGGGAGAAGATCGCAATGCAATATCTCGCAACTGCTCATCTACAATACCAGTAAGGGTACGCACCATGCAGTAAAGACGGATGCAGTGCGACACAACAAGGAAAGAGAAACCCCATTTCCGCTGTATCACGGCCTCAAGCTACACGGTCACGGACGGAGTAAAACACAGATTGAAATTGACAATGAACAGGGTATATCGGTATCGTACAGTCGTGTCATGGAAGTAAAGCGATGTCTTGCACCGGGCGGTGTGTGCTCGCCATACTCAGGATGGCGTTGTAATACCCACCAATAATCGTCTCAAGGTCTTCACCACACACGATGTGGATAATATAGATAGCAAGGCTCAGGGCAACTGCTCACTTGATGAGTTCCATGGATATGTATTGAGCGTGACGAACCATCTTTCGCACGAGAACCACGGAATAAAGCGGCCACCAATCACAATTGACCCCTCCGATACGATACGTCCATTGCGAAGCTTCCAGAATCTTACGTGATCCAGACCCCAGTCAAACTCTCTAAAACTGATGTATTTGCACCCAGAATTGGCGACAGCGAAGCCAGACCACCCCATGATATGCGAGATGCCATTGTCAAGGACGTGGCGTGGATGGAGCACGACACCAGGTTGCTCGAGGAAGGTGAGCTTTCAGAGGGGGACGTAATCACCTGGTCGGGGTACAACTCGTTGCTTGCGAGCGACGAGTCGTTTGAAGCTCCTGCTGAGATCGTCATCTATCCCCTCTTCCCAGACAAGGCCGCGTCCGCTTCTTCAATGAAGCACGCGATGGAGCTGACGATGCAGGCCACCGAGTTCCTCAACCCTGGCCAGATCAGCGTTCTCGGTGCAGATCAGCCACTGTATTCGATCATCAAACTCATTTAATGGCAATACCCAGCCACATTTGGAGAAGACAAGCTGGTTATTATGATGGGTGGGTTGCACATTGAAGATAAGCTGCATCTCATGATAGGCAAACTGCTGCGCGACTCGGGGTGGGCCACCGTGCTTTCTAAGCGGAAGTCCTGACATCCGGTCGCGCACAGTCTGCGCTCAATGAGCATCACATCAAGCGCACATGATATGCCCATCAAGTATCTCTCATGTCTCTGTACCTGCTCAAGCAGAAAGCATACTCAGAGTATTGCAAGAATATAATGGGCCTGGCTGAATCATTCGATATGTGGAATCGACGTTCCCAAACTGTACCCCAGTTCAAGTTCTGGTCAACCATAATTGAGTTGGAGCTGCTAATGGCTCGGTTTGTGCGGTCACTGAGGGAAGGAGACTTTGCACTATATGTGCAATCATGTGACGAACTCTGCGGCTGGTTTCATGCACTGGACCACACGAACTACGCCCGTTGGCTGCCGGTCACGTACGTGACATGGTCGGTCTTACAGATAAACATCCTGAAGTACATGCGGAGTTCATGAAGGGAAACTTTGTTGTGCAAAAAACTGCTAAAAAGTTCAGCCTCATTGCCAAGGACCAAAAGCCATGAACAATCCAATAAAAGCATCCAAGCGCACGGTGGAGCGGTTGGACTCTATGAGAACCCAGCGGCTCTTACACTATTCATGTGGCCGGACCTGTATGCGCGTGTGGTGTTGAGGAATTCGAGGCCGTACACGAATCATGATCTTAGTCACGCAACTTTTCCTGTCACTGCAGTCGCGTCCTGATGCCGACTTGACGGAGTTCTTTCGGTTTGAAAATCAGAGAGAGCCCCACCGAGCCTCGCTGATCGAGGGTCGCTGCGCTTTGGAACAAAGTCAGACATTCTGCAATGCCTCAATGCACCCACTGGCCGCGCAGCTGCTGCCAAACACGCCACGCTCGTGGTTTTAGATATGGCGGCAGTAATGCACATGGTGCACCCGACTACGGCAAAGACATTCCGCGAGTATGTGACGCTACACATACAGTGCAATCTGCGTTTTTGTTCCACCGTAGACAACACTTGCAAACTCAACGCGAACGCAACGCAAACGCAACGGTTTGCTGCAGCGTTGTATACGTTGTTTAAACGTATGATACGTTTCGTATGATACGTTTCGTACACGTGTAATACACATTGTCAAACCGTTTAGTTTAAAAGCGTTGTATACGTTGTTTAAACGTATAATACGGTCCGTACACGTGTAATACACATTTTCAAACCGTTTAGTTTAAAAGCGTTGTATACGTTGTTTAAACGTATACTACGGTTCGTACACGTGTAATACACATTGTCAAACCGTTTTAAAGCGTGTAATACGTTTAGCTCAAAGGCGTATAACACGCTTTGGCGTATACATATGTAGCGAGGTGAAAGCGTTGAAACGTGCACAACGCTTTACCTGTGAAAGCGTTGAAACGTGTACAACGGTTACACGTTTTAACGCGAATACCTGTTCGGTCGCGATCGCTTCGAGGCGGCCTTGTTTCGTCCCTAAAAATAAAAATATCGCAATACATGTACATGTTCGGCCTGGATCGTTTACATGCGGATCGTTTCGCACCTACATGTACCACCATTCCGCACATGCGAATTATTGTAAGGCAGACTCATTTCGCCCTTGATATGGAAAATGAATTATACGGGTGTAAACAACAATACATTGCAGTCTCCATTATAACGCGATGGTCGGGGTACGTTGTATAGTGTCTCGCGATAGACAGACGCTTATTACAATGCGATCAACAGGCGCTTAAAAGGATTAATTGTTAATAAATAATGGTCACGTGTCCTGCCTATTCATGCGGACGATTAGCTGTTGATACGTGCATAATCCCACCGAAATTCCGCATGAACTCTGAATTTTGTGTCAACTTTTCAACACCATTTACGGAAAATATTTTCGAAATCAATATCGGCGAAACATGGCGACAGATCTGCGTATAATCCAGTGTTTTTTTGTAATCCATTCCTTTCGGAATACATATTTACGGGTATGAAATTATTAAATAATTTATTTTTGTTATTTCTCAATGAAAGTATACGTTGTGACCACTCATTTGAACCGTCTCGACGAGACGGTTTAAATGGTGCTCGCGACATATACTTCTGAGTGCATATAAGGAAAATATTTTCCCGCAAACATAATCGTATCCTCAGCATGAAATGGGTTACTGAATGATTGCCCCATGAGTCACACATTCGCGACGTCTGCAGAACTAACAAAGGGCTGTGTTGACCAATCAGTAACATTTCAAAACATAGCCTAAAGGAGTGGTCACGACGCATTTTTCGTGCTGAATGATGTCATACAATAAGCACCTGTTAGTTGACAGGGCTTAGTGTTATCGATTTTTTTGCCGAAAGCAACACACAAAATCTCGTCTGTGTAATATCAAAGGTTGAAGTAACGACCGAGGTCTATAAATACATTAAATATGCCAAAAATCAAAATCAATCAATGAATGAAGAAAAAAATATTTATTTTTTTATTTTTCACCCTTCATATAATTTTTTTTTTTCTTCATTCATTGATGCTTTTAGGCATATTTAATGTATTTATAGACCTCAGAAATGGCGAATCTAGGAACTCTGGTATCTTTACGCTGAAGCCAGTCTATTTCAGTCACTAATCCGCTATACACCTCTCCCACGCGTGTGTTAAGAAAAATCGATATATGGAGAAACTGAATACACAGCGAGCTGCACACTGGTTTAACACGGATATGGCCCGCGGATATGTGTCATAAATTACTTGGTGGTCAAAACCGGTAAATTTACAAGGTTTTATAGCGAAATAGCAGCCGACTGGCAATTTTTCTCGGACCGATTTTTAAGACTAGTTTTCAAATCTCAATCGGTCTGAGAGTTCAAAAATCGGTCCAGAACCGGAAAACTGAAAATTGTAGAAGCCCTGCAGTCTAGAAGTATATATACACACATGAAGAACGATCTGAGCATGCGCATTCTACAGATACACGGTTGGCATACCAAAACGTTTGTAATGCGTTAACACCCGTGGAAACGTGTTATACGTATAACACGGTTTCATCTGTACGGTGCTGTGTACAGGTAGAAGCGTGTAACCGTTCGTCAAAGAAAGCGTTTAAATCGTTGTATACGTTTACAACCGTTGTACACGGATTACACGCTTTTGAAACTCAATGCGATGTTTACAACCGTTGTATACGTTTACATCCGTTGTACACGGATTACACGCTTTTGAAACTCAATGCGTTGAACACGGTTTGCTCGACTTTAACGCATGCGCAAGAGTGGGGAAACGCAACGCATGGCCGAAAACGTATTACACGTAGACGACACACGGTTTGAAACGCAACTAACGGAAACTCCACGGATACGCAACGCACAACACTTTGTACACGTATAAACCCGGAACATTTTGACAGAAACGACAGTAGTACCATTTCTGGAGGCACAAATGAAGAGTGGTACCCAACGCATCGATGCTATTTGGGATAATTACCCCGCGGAAAATAATTTTGAAGCTCTTACACAGCAACGGCGCGGTAATGGCCCACGAACAAGAGTTGGCGATGGAAGCACTCAGATACCAAAGCGCGAATGGAACAGTGGCTTCCTAAAGAACGAGGAGAACAAAAAGGAGCTGTTCTCATTCATCAGTACTCAGATCTCCAAGACTGACATGGGCGGAAAGCTGCTCCTAAGTACTCACTTTGAGACCGTGCTCGCCAACAGACCTATTGACCTTGCATCACTTCAGCCGTGCAACCATTCCGAGGCAGACACTAGGATCC
>CM055266.1:130878011-130905372 GCA_029237695.1 Conchocele bisecta
CACTGTACAGCAGGAGAATATATGAAGACTACTACAGCGACATTGTGTACTGTATATCACGGGACATGTCTGGGTTAATTGTGTGGCTACATTAGCACATGCCTGTGCTGGGACACACAGACACTATACAACACGAATGATGAAGACTACTACAGCGACATTGTGTACTGTATATCCGGGACATGTCTGGGCTAATCGTGTAGCTACATTAGCACATGCTTAATTAACTGGTTTCTAATTTGTAGAACCAGGCGCGGATCTGGAGGGGGGGCTCCAGGGTTGCAAACCCCCCGTTCAGCCACAGTTTACATAGATCACAGTTTACCACCAGTTGGAATCTGAATTTAAATGCTGTAAAACACAGGAAAGTGCATTTCTGGACATCTAGATTTCAAAACATTAAGTGACATGCCGCCGGACCCCCAGAGCATATTTGCCCCCCAAATGCTGGCTCCGCCCCTGATAACTGATATGGAAATAGTTTTGAGAAACAAACTGCACTATTAATCCCCTTGCGAACATTCCATAGCAAATTTATTTTTCTCCAATAAAATCAAAACTCGACAAACTTTCGTAAAATATATTCTGGGGATTGTGACATTTTCTTTTGTTTTTTTGCAGTAAAATGTGGAACAGACAACAATTTAGAGCGGAACTTACCAGGTTTCACAAGGAGTTGTCGGCATTGTTCCGAGGCTACGTCTAGCACTGACCGCCCCCACCGGTCACAACATTCAACTTCGATATCACAATAGCGCAGGATCACAGATAGGCAATCCTGCAATGGTTTTCATTGATTGATTGATTGATTGATTAATTGGGGATCGACAATAGTGTAGGATCACAGATAGGCAATCATGCAAATGGTTAAGATATACCTACCCTCCCATCCTCCAGTAATGTAAGAAAAATGCAAAAAGGAATTTTTACAATTTAAAAACAGGTGTGAGGTGAGAGCAGCATGGCACCATGCGGCACCATGCGGCACCATGCTGAAATAGGACGTGTGATTCACTAACATCGTCTGATTTTCCAAGAAATGGGGGCCAGCCGTCTTACTTGAGATTCCCTGAGGGCGGCCAGGTGGGCTATTGTCCAACCATCTTTGTCCACTATTCTGGCCACATCTGCATTGAACTTTGACCTGTCATCCGATTGGTGGGCCTCGTACGTCAACAGGAGGTGTAGACAGTCGACACAGCCAGAGTGTATCGCGTGATGACATGGAGTCCAGTTGGCCTACAATGGAATCCAATTGTGTAAGAAATTGACTGTTATCTTTACTATAAGCTTACTATAAGTTGCCATAAATCGACACATTGATCAATGGTCATATGCCGGAATTACAGTGAGAGAATGACATCTCCCCCCCATGGTGTCTGGTTTACAGAGGTTCCACTGTATGACACAAGCGGAGGAACTCACGTTAGAGACAGCGAGCCGGTCAGCCCCGTACTGCAGTAGCAGGCTACAGCAGTCGAGGTGGCCGTTCGAGGCGGCCCAGTGAAGTGGTGTCCAATTGGAATGGTCAGTCAGGCCCACGCTCCCACCGCTGGACAGCAGCACATTCAAACAGCTGTAAGTAAAAATATTTACGGTGTTGTCTATATTGGGGGCCGTTTCACTAAACTTTGTAAGACTAAAATGTTCGTAAGTGCAAACTTATGATAGTCGGTAAATTTCACATTAAGAATGTTTTCTTGTAAACAATTATTGGATTTACATTTATTGAGCATAGGCTGCATATGCAGCCTATGCTCAATACATGTAAATCCATCAATAGAAATTTCCAGACGATCCTAAATTTGCACTTACGAACATTTTATTCGTATGAAGTTTAGTGAAATGGGCCCCTGATCGTTTGTGGCATTTCAACCCTTGGAAACTATATCGATG
Source organism: Conchocele bisecta (assembly GCA_029237695.1). NCBI lineage: Eukaryota > Metazoa > Mollusca > Bivalvia > Lucinida > Thyasiridae > Conchocele > Conchocele bisecta. Next base: position 130,879,908 of record CM055266.1, read on the forward strand.
GCAACAATTGAAAATCTGTCTGTTGATGAAAACTGTTTTCAATGATATGGAGTCTTTGAAGTTACACTACTGCCTGCACTAATCTGGCCAGAAAGCCAATTTCTTTATTTCAAAATACCTGAATATCATTCTTGAAAGCAATTTGATTGGCTGAGCCTGAGCTGAGCTTACTATCCAAATGATTGGGAGTCGGCATTGCGAATAGATGTTCAGAAACGTGGATATCTGGGCAAGATTAATGCAGGCGGTTGTGTACCGCACTATCCCAGAATAGCGTTAAACTGTACAGCTTTTTAGAAACTTTTATGGTTGGTCACATTTGGTTAGACTATGGGAAATGTAAAACAAAAAAAATATGGGAAATGTAAAACCAAAAAAATATTTTGAATATGCAGATACGGGTTTTTAGAATATTGAATGGTGCTTAACGGCCCATCAACACAAAAGAGTATCATTTACGGCCAAGCAATGTAGATGAAGAATAAAAATAATACTAAAATAGTATGTTAGATGTGGTAGGCAATCAGATGATTAGGGTGACAATTAAAAATGAGCAATAGAGTGACATGTATATAATGATAAAATAATAGAAATGAGAAAACATGTATACAATGATAACAAGAGTGCCGCAAGTCCCAAAATACGTCCGTCGAATATGGGCCAGACAGCTAAGATGCAGAAATGTGAAGCTGTCACCAAGGCAAGAAACATTAACGAGAATTTGAAAGTCTATAGCATTATTTCTTCATCTCGTTGTGCTAAACATGTATACTAATTTAGGCAGAGATAGAAAAGTAGAGTGTAAAGTAGAAATGATAGGGAATTGGATACAATAATGTAGAAAAAATGGCTAAGTTAAAAAGGCGATATTTTTGTTAATAAATATTTATTCGGCATAAAAACACCAAGGTGCACATCTTCAATATGTGTAGAAGACGTGTGTATAGTTTCAGAACGATCGACTGAACGGTTTCGGAGGAGTTGTGTACACAAACTCTGTACCGTATATAGAATTGTATAGAAAAATGTAGAAAAAATGGCTAAGTTAAAAAGGTGATATTTTTGTTAAAAAATATTTTTTTCGGCATAAAAACACCAAGGTGCACATCTTCAATAAGTGTAGAAGACGTGTGCATAGTTTCAGATCGATCGACTGAACGGTTTCAGAGGAGTTGTGTACACAAACTCTGTACCGTATATAGAACTGTATAGAAAAATGTAGAAAAAATGGCTAAGTTACAAAGGTGATATTTTTGTTAAAAAATATTTTTTCGGCATAATAACACCAAGGTGCACATCTTCAATATGTGTAGAAGACATGTGTATAGTTTCAGATCGATCGACTGAATGGTTTCGGAGGAGTTGTGTACACGAACTATGCACTTTTTCTTCAGCCGCCCGCCCACCCGCCATGCGGTAAAACATAATACGTACCGTTTTTTAAAAACGGTCGTATAAAAATCAGATCTTCCGATACAAGCTGGTTCATGGAGAAAGCTTCGAATATTGAAGCAATCTATCAAGAGATATAGAAGTTATGACAGAATTGCGAAACTCCAGCGAACTTTTTGATGCGAGAAAAAGGTGTGAAGGTCAAAAGGTCAAGGTCAACAGGTCAAGGTCATATTTATCCATAGGTATGCCGTGTTGAAATATTTAAGCAATCCTTCAAGGAATATAGAAGTTATGACAGAAATGAAAAACTCTGGCGAACTTAATGTGCCGCGACACACGGACGGACGGACAGACGGACGGACGGACTCACTGACACACAGTTCAAACACTATAAGTAAATGCATCTGGCTCTACAGAGACCGGGGAGATGTAGGAGAACAGCATCAGGGTTCCCACAGATGAACATTTGTGAAATTCAAGGCTATTCAAGGCCATTTATCGGTGTTTTTTTGCATTTTTCAAGGCCCAAAATTTTCAAATTCAAGGCTTTGCAAGGCCCTTAGCCGACATGGGTAATTGTGACAAAATTAAGTGAAATGTGTATGAAAGTTATTAATGTATAATGGCCTAAGTTTATTGCATAGTGAATAGTGATGTCATAAAATTTATGAACAAATTGTGATAGGATGCTTTGAATCCCGTCACATAGATATCACCTATTTACAAAAATAGTGGGTGGGGTATTTTTATGAATTTTTTTTTTTTTGCATCGATCCGATACATCAACCCCTGAACACATTTTGTGGCCCAAATTATCTCAGCAGCTTGAATTTCTGATGCCTTTTCTGCAAATTCATTCATGCTGGTAGGCCTAGTAAAAGACGACTGTTGAGAACTTCCGAAGTTAATTTTCGTATTGTGATTAACGTCCTTCACAGATTTAGTATGTTTCTCTGATTTTTTGTGCGATCGCACAGCAGATTCCCCCATATTTGAGACGCTGAATGTTTTTTGACAAGACGAACATCGTGCCGAGAATTGATCTCCAGGAACTGGTAAAAGCCAGTCTTTATAATCTGCGTTTTTCAGCCAGATTTCTTGGAAAGAACACTTCCCCATTTCGTCACGGAATTTCAGAAAACTGTTTACAATGCAGCATGCTCGATCTAAATAGTAAGAGAGCTTCTGATTGGTTTAGCTGATAGCTGCAACTGTAAATTAGCCATTCAGGAAACCCGATACACAAATGACGCACGGCTCGTAGGGAAAACATCCGAGGCTTCCGAATGATACGCAATGCACTCTGATCAGCTGATTACGGTACCGTAAACATGCTAAATTTCTACCGGATTTTTTGTGGGTTTTGCGATGTTGCTGCAGCTGGCGATATTGCCCGATTTCAAGGCTTTTCAAGGCCGGTCTTTTAAATTTAAGTACTTTCAAGGCCTTGAATGGCATTTTGTCAAATTCCAGACTTTTCCAGCCTTTCAAGGCCCCGCGGGAACCCTGAGCATAGCTCGACTACGAGGGTTGTCGATGTACACATGGCTTGACAAACATGGTGGCTGCGGCCTGCATAACAAGAGCTGTAGGAGAACAGCATAGCTCGACTACGAGGGTTGTCGATGTACACATAGCTTGACAAACAAGGTGGCTGCGGCCTGCATAAAAACCGTAACCAAGGTTGATTAAAAAACTTAACCAAGGGAAATTAAGTAAGTAATTCAAGGTTAAATGTAGGTCAATGACAGATATAGGTCAGGCGTTATTGATGTACATCACTAGGAGATGAAGTTTTCAAAGTATGGTTGCTGTAGGTCCAGGAGTATTCCATATACAAGCTTGACTAAAAACCTTAACCAAGGGGAAATAACTACGTAATCCAAGGATAAAAGTAGGTCAAGGTCAAATATAGGTTAGGGATTATTGATGTACATCACTAGGAGATGAAGTTGTCCAAGTATGGTTGATGTAGGCCCAGGAGTATTCCATATACAAGCTTGACTATAAACATTAACCAAGTAATTCAAGGTTAAATGTAGGTGAAGGTAAAATATAGGTCAGGGGTTATTGATGTACATCCCTATGAGAAAAAGTTATCCAAGTATGGTGTCTGTATGCACAATAGTATTCCATATACAAGCTTGACTAAAAACCTTAACCAAGGTTGACTAAAAACCTTAACCAAGGGGGATTAACTAATTAATTCAATGTATAGGTCAGGGGTTGTTGATGTACATCACTAGGAGATAAAGTTGTCCAAGTATGGTTAGTGTAGGGCCAGGAGTATTCCATCTACAAGCTTGACTAAAAACATTAACGAAAGAGAATTAACTAAGTAATTCAAGAGGAAATGTAGGTCAATGTTAAATGTAGGTCAAGGTCAAATATAGATCAAGGGTTATTGATGTACATCCCTAGGAGATGAAGTTGTCCATGTATGGTGGGTGTAGGGTCAGGAGTATTCCATATACAAGCTTGACTAACAAGAATTCCGCCACGGAAGCGGTGTCGCGCCTACCGAGGCATTTGACAGTGAACATTACAAGTAAATAAATTACCTTGACCATCAGAATTTGGATGTGGGGGTGTGTGTAATGAAGCATCATCTGTAGACAAACATTGATGTGAAATATTATCAAAGTCTGGAAAGGGGTTAAAGAGATACACTGCAGCTCCATTATAACGCGGAGGTCGGGGTCCAAGATTTCAAACCGCGATCGAATCCGACCGCGTTATAAAATTTCGGGACATGCACGGGTACTGGTACTGCACGGTTACTGGTATCATTCGCATTTCGGTTACCAACTATTGCGGGAATTCCATTAGCAACGGACCCATATAAAATCATGTCATTTGAACAGAAGTTAAAGTAATTATTAATAATGCCTATGACATACAAACTTGTATGTATTAATGTATTAAACATATGAGTTATTTATAAAATCATGCTTATTACGTTGTATAGTGATCGCGATAGACAGACGCTTATTACAATGTATACTACTCGCGATCAACAGACGCTTAAACGGATTAATTGATAATAAATAATGCCTATGGTCACGTGTCCTGCCTATTCATGCGGTTGATACGTGCATAATCTCAGGATGTGGGGTCACGTGATCTATTATTTACGCTGCAAGTCATATTGATGAATGAAATTTACGATTTAAGCGAGATTGCCGTGGGCTGCAGTGTAACCAATAGACCACGTGATCCCATACCCAGATATTGCTGAAACACCAGTCTATTTATAGAACGCTAAATATTACACCTGGGAGTAAAGAAAAGGCGATGGAACACGCAACCATTTATTAGCGACAATTATGTGTAATTGAATTGATTAATAAATATGCCTATTAACATAATTACCTGATTAAAGGTACATGTAATGATGTATTAAATTTGCTAACATACTAATAATAATCCTTTCATGGACTTTGAACTTCGTTGTTTGAATAAACTTGCAGAAATCACGAATCAACTAATTACACGATGACTACGACGTTCGACAATTTTTTTTATTATTTGTTTTCTTTGGGTTTTTTTAAAAACAAATTCTCGATTTTTTAAATATTTTTTTGGGATCCACAAATATTTTTTTGGGATCCACGAGAGACCCGCGTTATAATGGAGATCGCGCTATACGCGACCGCGTTATAATGGAGCTGCAGTGTATTGTGAAAAAACAATAACTTTAACGCATTTCTGTTACAAATCCGGTGAACATTACAAGTAAATAAATGACCTTGACCTTCAAAATTTGGATGTGGGGGTGTGCGTAATGAAGCATCATTCCTAGACAAACATTGATGTCAAATATTATCAAAGTCTGGCAAGGGGTTAAAGAGATATTGTGAAAAAACAATAACTTTTAACGCATTTCTGTTACAAATCCGGTGAACATTACCAGTAAATAAATGACCTTGACCTTCAAAATTTGGATGTGGGGGTGTGCGTAATGAAGCATCATTCCTAGACAAACATTGATGTGAAATATTATCAAAGTCTGGCAAGGGGTAAAGAGATATTGTGAAAAAACAATAACTTTTAACGCATTTCTGTTACAAAACCGGTGAACATTACAAGTAAATAAATGACCTTGACCTTCAGACTTTGGATGTGGGGGTGTGCGTAATGAAGCATCATCCCTAGACAAACATTGATATGAAATATTATCAATGTCTGGAAAGGGGTTAAAGAGATATTGTGAAAAAACAATAACTTTAACGCATTTCTGTTACAAAACCGGTGAACATTATAAGTAAATAAATGACCTTGACCTTGAGAATTTGGATGTGGGGGTGTGCGTAATGAAGCATCATCCCTAGACAAACATTGATGTGAAATATTATCAAAGTCTGGCAAGGGGTTAAAGAGATATTGTGAAAAAACAATAACTTTAACGCATTTCTGTTACAAATCCGGTGAACGTTACAAGTAAATAAATGACCTTGACCTTCAAAATTTGGATGTGGGGGTGTGCGTAATGAAGCATCATTCCTAGACAAACATTGATGTGAAATATTATCAAAGTCTGGCAAGGGGTTAAAGAGATATTGTGAAATAACAATAAGTTTAACGCATTTCTGTTACAAAACCGGTGAACATTACAAGGAAATAAATGACCTTGACCTTCAGACTTTGTATGTGGGGGTGTGCGTAATGAAGCATCATCCCTAGACAAACATTGATGTGAAATATTATCAAAGTCTGGCAAGGGGTTAAAGAGATATTGTGAAAAAACAATAACTTTAACGCATTTCTGTTACAAAACCGGTGAACATTACAAGTAAATAAATGACCTTGACCTTGAGAATTTGGATGTGGGGGTGTGCGTAATGAAGCATCATCCGTAGACAAACATTGATGTAAAATATTATCAAAGTCTGGCAAGGGGTTAAAGAGATATTGTGAAAAAAACAATAACTTTAACGTATTTCTGTTACAAAACCGGTGAACATTATAAGTAAATAAATGACCTTGACCTTGATAATTTGGATGTGGGGGTGTGCGTAATGAAGCATCATCCCTAGACAAACATTTATGTGAAATATTATCAATGTCTGGCAAGGGGTTAAAGAGATATTGTGAAAAAACAATAACTTTAACGCATTTGCCTTACAAAAAAAACGGACAACGCGGACGACGCGGACGACGCGGACAACGCGGACGACGGAAAATACGACAACTATAGTCGCGCCTCTGCTAAAGCAGGCGCGACAAAAACCTTAACCAAGGAGAATTAACTAAGTAATTAAAGAGGAAATGTAGGTCAAGGTCAAATATAGATCAGGGGTTATGGATGTACATCCCTATGAGAAAAGGTTGTCCAAGTATGGTGTCTGTATTCACAATAGTATTGCATGTACCAGCTTGACTAAAAACCTTAACCAAGGTTGACTAAAAACCTTAACCAAGGGGAATTGACTGGGTAATTCAAGGTTAAATGTAGGTCAAGGTCAAATATAGGTCAGGGGTTGATGTACATCACTAGGAGATAAAGTTGTCCAAGTATGGTTGGTGTAGGGCCAGGAGTATTCCATCTACAAGGTTGACTAAAAACCTTAACCAAAGAGAATTAACTAAGTAATTCAAGGGGAAATGTAGGTCAAGGTCAAATATAGATCAGGGGTTACTGATGTACACCCCTAGGAGATGAAGTTGTCCAAGTATGGTGGGTGTAGGGCCAGGAGTATTCCATATACAAGCTTGACTAAAAACCTTAACCAAGGGGAATTAACTAAGTAATTAAAGAGGAAATGTAGGTCAAGGTCAAATATAGACCAGGGGTTATTGATGTACATCCCTATGAGAAAAGGTTGTCCAAGTATGGTGTCTGTATGCAGAATAGTATTCCATGTACAAGCTTGACTAAAAACCTTAACCAAGGTTGACTAAAAACCTTAACCAAGGGGAATTAACTAAGTAATTCAAGAGGAAAAGGAAATGTAGGTCAAGGTCAAATATACATCAGGGGTTATTGATGTACATCACTTGGAGATGAAGTTGTCCAAGTATGGTGGGTGTAGGGCCAGTAGTATTCCATATACAAGGTTGACTAAAAACCTTAACCAAGGCGTGACGGTGACACCGACGCCGACGCCGGGGTGACAACATAAGCTCTACTTATTCTTTGAATAGTCGAGCTAAAAACCTTAACCAAGGTTGACTAAAAACCTTAACCAAGGCAAATTAAGTAAGTAATTCAAGGTTAAATGTAGGTCAATGTCAGATATAGGTCAGGGGTTATTGATGTACATCACTAGGAGATGAAGTTTTCCAAGTATGGTTGCTGTAGGCCCAGGAGTATTCCATATACAAGCTTGACTAAACACCTTAACCAAGGGGAAATAACTAAGTAATCCAAGGATAAAAGTAGGTCAAGCTCAAATATAGGTCAGGGATTATTGATGTACATCACTAGGAGATGAAGTTGTCCAAGTATGGTTGCTGTAGGCCCAGGAGTATTCCAAATACAAGCTTGACTATAAACATTAACCAAGTTTGAGTAAGTGAGTGAATAGGGTTTAATGTCCGCTTTTCTGACATAGAGGTACAAGCCTCAGGGAGTCTACACGCAGACGGGTCAACGGGGTCGTGTCCCGTATCCACCTGTCCGAGGCGGGTAAATCCCAACTTCAGAACTCAATATTTATTATCAAAATATATATTCAGTCCTGAAATTAGAACAACCTAATCTGGTGCCAGGCCCTCGCCACACCAGCATCATTTAACCAAGTTTGAGTACAAACCTTAACCAAGGGGAAATAAGTAAGTAATTCAAGATTAAATGTAGGTGAAGGTAAAATATAGGTCAGGGGTTATTGATGTACATCCCTATGAGAACAAGTTATCCAAGTATGGTGTCTGTATGCACAATAGTATTGCATTTACAAGCTTGATTAAAAACCTTAACCACGTTTGACTAAAAACCTTAACCAAGGGGAATTAACTAAGTAATTCAAGGTTAAATGTAGGTCAAGGTCAAATATAGGTCAGGGGTTGTTGATGTACATCACTAGGAGATGAAGTTGTCCAAGTATGGTTGGTGTAGGGCCAGGAGTATTCCATCTACAAGCTTGACTAAAAACCTTAACCAAAGAGAATTAACTAAATAATTCAAGAGGAAATGTAGGTCAAGGTCAAATATAGATCAGGGGTTATTGATGTACATCACTATGAGAAAAGGTTGTCCAAGTATGGTGTCTGTATGCACAATAGTATTCCATGTACAAGCTTGAGTAAAAACCTTAAACCAAGGTTGACTAAAAATCTTAACCAAGGGGAAATTAACTAGGTAATTCAAGAGGAAATGTAGGTCAAGGTCAAATATAGATCAGGGGTTATTGATGTACATCCCTATGAGAAAAGGTTGTCCAAGTATGGTGTCTGTATGCACAATAGTATTCCATGTACAAGCTTGACTAAAAACCTTAACCAAGGTTGACTAAAAACCTTAACCAAAGGGAATTAACTAAGTAATTCAAGAGGAAATGTAGGTCAAGGTCAAATATAGATCAGGGGTTGTTGATGTACGTCACTAGGAGATGAAGTTGTCCAAGTATGGTTGGGTGTAGGGCCTGTAGTATTCCATATACAAGCTTGACTAAAGACCTAACCAAGGGGAATTAACTAAGTAATTCAAGAGGAAATGCAGGTCAAGGTCAAATATAGATCAGGGGTTATTGATGTACATCACTAGGAGATGAAGTTGTCCAAGTATGGTGGGTGTAGGACCAGTAGTATTCCATATACAAGCTTGACTAAAAACCTTAACCAAGGCGTGACGCCGGGGTGACAACATAAGCTGTAATATTAGTCGAGCTAAAAAGTAGTCTCTTATGGTATATACCTGGCATGGCCCTCACCAGCCGCGGAGTGCACCGGACTGAGCTGGTCATCTCGCAACACGTTCACGTTGGCACCTCGCTCAATCAGCAGTTGTAGACACTCTGTAGGCAGAAACACACATTTGTGGCTGTGACTGGAGAAATGGGGCTAATGGGATTTGTGACCAGTGTAGATCCTGATCAAATAGCACACTCCTGTGCGGATGCACAGGCTGATCTGGATGTACACTGGTCGCAAAACCCATAGACCCCATTTCTAGTCACCACAATTAAATGTGGCCATCACCGGAAAAATGGCGTTTATTGCATTGTGGCCCACCTAGCTCCTGATCCATCTAGCACATTATTACAGCCTAATAACATTTACACAGTTTACTACAAGCATGACTGGTGTTTCACAGAGAGAATACAGACCCTAATCATACTGCAAGGATGGCACTTCGACTGTAAATTTACAATTTGATGTAACCAGTGTGCAATATTGCATCTTGATATTTGCGGGACCAAAAAAAATAGTTTGAATTAGATGTACTAGAATTACATGTGCTTTTAGCGCATTTTAGTTTGTTTGTTTGTTTATTGGTGTTTAATGGCCTATCAACAGCTAAGGTCATGTAAGGCCGGGCAAACGGGTTCGATCCCGTTTTAACCCATTGGGGGGAAAATTCCAAAATCAGAACTGAATATTTACATCGAGAAACAATATATTCAGCCGTAAAATCAGAATAACGTGACCTGGTGGCAGGTCCATACCACACCAAAGTCACTTGGCCCCTTCCCCTAAAATAGGATTACGAATAATCGTAATACTCACATAAGGGGTATAACCAGATTCAACTGTCACATACAAAATGCCAAAGACATATGTGAGGGCCAAACCAGATCTCCAGTCGGAATTCCGGTAAGGATGAACCCCGATCGTTAAATTACCCATCGCTTGCACCCACCTTCCACCCACTTTAGCGCATTTTAGATAATTGTTTGTACACTGCAGCTCCATTATAACGCGGTCGCGTATAGCGCGATCTCCATTATAACGCGGGTCTCTCGTGGATCCCAAAAAAATATTTGTGGATCCCAAAAAAATATTAAAAAAATCGAGAATTTGTTTTTAAAAAAAACCAAAGAAAACAAATAATAAAAAAAATTGTCGAACGTCGTAGTCATCGTGTAATTAGTTGATTCGTGATTTCTGCAAGTTTATTCAAACAACGAAGTTCAAAGTCCATGAAAGGATTATTATTAGTATGTTAGCAAATTTAATACATCATTACATGTACCTTTAATCAGGTAATTATGTTAATAGGCATATTTATTAATCAATTCAATTACACATAATTGTCGCTAATAAATGATTGCGTGTTCCATCGCCTTTTCTTTACTCCCAGGTGTAATATTTAGCGTTCTATAAATAGACTGGTGTTTCAGCAATATCTGGGTATGGGATCACGTGGTCTATTGGTTACACTGCAGCCCACGCAATCTCGCTTAAATCGTAAATTTCATTCATCAATATGACTTGCAGCGTAAATAATAGATCACGTGACCCCACATCCTGAGATTATGCACGTATCAACCGCATGAATAGGCAGGACACGTGACCATAGGCATTATTTATTATCAATTAATCCGTTTAAGCGTCTGTTGATCGCGAGTAGTATAACATTGTAATAAGCGTCTGTCTATCGCGATCACTATACAACGTAATAAGCATGATTTTATAAATAACTCATATGTTTAATACATTAATACATACAAGTTTGTATGTCATAGGCATTATTAATAATTACTTTAACTTCTGTTCAAATGACATGATTTTATATGGGTCCGTTGCTAATGGAATTCCCGCAATAGTTGGTAACCGAAATGCGAATGATACCAGTAACCGTGCAGTACCAGTACCCGTGCATGTCCCGAAATTTTATAACGCGGTCGGATTCGATCGCGGTTTGAAATCTTGGACCCCGACCTCCGCGTTATAATGGAGCTGCAGTGTATATACATGAAACAGGTTTCTAAACAATGGACAAAACCATTCAAATGCGGCCAGGTGTATTAACAAATAACACTGGAGGTGTTGAACTGCAATTCCCTACCGTTGTACGATTTTCCCACACTATCGCGTAAATTCTGTTACACCGATACAATGTATTAAGGTGGGCTTTCAACATACATTTTACAGTTACAAAGAAATTAGCATAAATCTCAAAGATTTTGGGTGTGAAAATAGGTACTACCTACATTATGTTTTACTTTTTGCCAGTTTTTTTAGCATTACTTGGGCACAAAGTGTGAAGTTCGCATTACGTCTCACACTAACCTAAATTCACTTCTTAAAATAAAACACATTTACTTTCTGGTTATCAATAAATATCAACCAAAATCTTGGAGATTCTTACATCATGTGACACGCAGTGATTTAGTTGGCTATTGAAGAATGGTGTCCGTCTCCATAACCATCCAAATTTTCAAGTCAAAAGTAAACTTTAGCTTCTGTGTTTCCCAATGTCTTCACACTTACTTGAGCCCAAATGAATTTCTTATATGGACAGAGATTCAGTGTTTCATTTTTAAAGCACCAACATGTGTTACGATGTATCCAGAGAAAACCTACTTGTCCAATATGGCGACCACCCTGCCACCTCACTCCTCAACTCAAGTATTGCATTAGTGAGAATCACACTGTTACAAATTGAGTTAACCACAATACCCAGGTTAGTTAGATGAATTTAAGGTGTAAATAGAAATGGACGCTTGTTCACGCCTATATGCAGCCCCACTCCCAGACTATATGCAGCCCCCCTCCCCTTCCAGAATAATCAAGTTTTGGATTGACAGGAAACATCTTTGGGTCGTTTTCTGTGCATGTGTTAAGTTTCATGAAAATATTACAAAGGGTATTCGAGTTATGCTAAAGACAATAAATCAGTGAACAAAAACAAAGTGAGATAACTCGAAAATTAGTGAGGCAAGAGTTGTCATTCTTGCACACAATACACCTTTGGGTCGTGGTCTATGCATGTGTGAAGTTTCGTGAAAATATTCCGAAGGGTATTCCAGTAATGCCAAAGAAATCAGTGTGCAAAAAACAAAAGGGGATAACGAGGCAAGAGTTGCCATTCTTGGGCAAGGAACTTTCGGTCATTGCCTATGCATGTGTGCAGTTTCAGAGAAATATTCCAAAGGGTATTCGAGTTATGCTCTAGACAAGAAATTTGTGTAAAAAATCGAAGGGAGATAACTCACAAATTAGTGAGGCAAGAGTTATCATTCTTGTGTGTAACACACCGTTAAGTCGTGGTCTATGCAGGCGTGAAGTTTCATGAAAATATTCCGAAGGGTATTCGAGTTATGCTCCGGACAAGAAATAAGTGTGCAAAAAAAGGGAGATAATTAAAGAATTAGTGAGGTAAGAGTTGTCATTCTTGCACATGACACACCTTTGGTCGTGGTCTATGCATGTGTGACGTTTCATGAAAATATTCCAAAGGATGTTTGAGTTATGCTCCAGACACGAAATCAGTACGCGAAAAAACATAGGGAGACAACTAAACTAGATGGCCGCGGCCTGCATGTCGCGCCTTGTGGCGAGGCATGGACACTAAAAAAAAAGATATAGTATAACGAAAAACTTGAACCAAAAAACTTGAACAAAAAAACTTAACCAAAAACTTTAACCAAAAAAATTAACCAAAAACTTCAAAGTAATTTGACCTTGACATTGGGCACAGGGGCCGCACGGGAGGGGGGTAGAATGAAAATATAGATGATGATAAACACCCATGTGAAGTTTCAAGGTAATGGGCAAAGCAGTTGCAGAGACATAGTATAACAAAAAACTTTAACCAAAAAACTTGAACCAAAAAACTTAACCAAAAACTTTAACCAAAAAACTTAAGAACCAAAAACTTCAAAGTAATTTGCCTTGATTGGGCACAGGGCCCGCACGGGAGGGGTGTAGAATGAAAATATAGATGATGATAAACACCCATGTAAAGTTTCAAGGTAATGGGCAAAGCAGTTGCAGAGATATAGTATAACGAAAAACTTTAACCAAAAAACTTAACCAAAAAACTTAACCAAACAATTTAACCAAAAACTTTAACCGGACATACGTATGTACGTACGTACGCCAAAGTGCCGACTATATCGCGCTTTCTGCAAGCGGGCGTGACAAAAACTTTAACCAAAAAACTTAACAAAAAACTTCAAAGTAATTTGACCTTGACATTGGGCACAGGGGCCGCACGGTAGGGGGGTAGAATGAAAATATAGATGATGATAAACACCCATGTGAAGTTTCAAGGTAATGGGCAAAGCAGTTGCAGAGATATAGTATAACGAAAAACTTTAACCAAAAAACTTAACCAAAAACTTTAACCTAACAAAAAAACTTAACCAAAAACTTCAAAGTAATTTGACCTTGACATTGGGCACAGGGGCCGCACGGGAGGGGGGTAGAATGAAAATATAGATGATGATAAACACCCATGTGAAGTTTCAAGGTAATGGGCAAAGCAGTTGCGAGATATAATAAACGAAAAAAACTAACCAAAAAACTTAACCAAAAACTTTAACCAAAAAACTTAACCAAAAACCGTAATTTGACCTTGACATTGGGACAGGGGGCCGGGCCCACGGGGTTATGAAAATATCGATGATGACACCCATGGAATTCAAGGTAATGGGCAAAGCAGTTGCAGAGATATAGTATAACAAAAAACTTTAACCAAAAAACTTAACCAAAACAAAACTTAACCAAAAGCTTTAACCATAAAACTTAACCAAAAAACTTAACCAAAAACTTTAACCAAAGAACTTAACCAAAAATTTCAAAGTAATTTGACCTTGACATTGGGCACAGGGGCCGCACGGACGGGGGGGTAGAATGAAAATATAGATGATGATAAACACCCATGTGAAGTTTCAAGGTAATGGGCAAAGCAGTTGCAGAGATATAGTATAACTTAAAAAACTTTAACCAAAAAATTTAACCAAAAAACTTAACCAAAAACTTTAACCAAAAACTTTAACCAAAATACTTAATCAAAAAACTTAACCAAAAACTTTAACCAAAAAACTTAACCAAAAACTTCAAAGTAATTTGACCTTGACATTGGGCACAGGGGCCGCACAGGAGGGGGTAGAATGAAAATATAGATGATGATAAACACCCATATGAAGTTTCAAGGTAATGGGCAAAGCAGTTTGCAGAGATATGTTATTAATAACGAAAAACTTTCTAAACCAAAAAAACATTAACCAAAAACTTAACCGAAAAAACTTTTAACCAAAAAACTTAACCAAAAATAACTTCAAAGTAATATGACCTTGACATTGGGCACAGGGGCCGGCCGCACGGGATGGGGGTAGAATGAAAATATAGATTATGATAAACACCCAGGTGAAGTTTCAAGGTAATGGGCAAAGCAGTTGCAGAGATATAGTATAACGAAAAACTTTAACCAAAAACTTTAACCTTAACCAAAAAACTTAACCAAAAACTTTTAACCAAAGAATTTAACCAAAAACTTTAACCAAAAAACTTAATTAACCAAAAAACTTAACCAAAAACTTTAACCAAAGAACTTAACCAAAAACTTTAACCAAAAAACTTAACCTTACAGCTTAACCAAAAACTTTAACCGGACACACGTACGTACGTACGCCAAACGGCCGACTATATCGCGCTTTCCGCAAGCGGGCGCGACAAAAATTAAAGACGCAAGAGTTGTCATTCTTGCTAGTGACACACCTTTCTGTCTTTGATCTATGCATGTGTGAAGTTTTATGAAAATATTCCAAAGGGTATTCGAGTTATGCTCCAGACAAGAAGTATCTGCGGCGGATGTGGGTGCGGACACGGACGATGTCCAAAGTATACCCCGACTTTCGTCCGGGGGTTACAATGATGCCCTTGAAATACTAAGCTAGTGATTTGATATCACGTTTATAAGGCTTGGCTTAAAAATGTTAGCTATTCCTCGGTGAGACTCGGAATGCTTTTCGTAGCATCGCTTGATAAACTTACCATCAACATACACTAGCGTGGTATTCCCTATGTACCTTTCTGGCCATGCTCGGCAGCACAGTGCGCCGGACTGGTTCCATCCTTCATCGGCAAATTCACATCGGCATCAAGATCTACTATCAACTTGCGCAATGCGACAATGTTACCCGTCGCAGCAAACTTGTGTATAGGCGATGTAGGAATATCTGCAACCTGTTTCAGAGGTGGCATTATAGCAGACGTAGACACGGTTGTTGTTGACCTGAAAACATCAAAAAAAGATGTGGCCTATCGGCATACAAATGCCTCAGTGGCAGATTGGATACATTGCTGAAAACTTCTTAACCAGATCCATAGACACATGGATGGACGGACACAGTCCAAACACTATTTGTCTCCAGGCTCTGCCGAGACCAGGGGCATAATAATAATAATGGTATATTTCCGACTAACAAAAACACAACACTAGAGACCTCAGGAATTAAACCACACATTTTGGGAAGGGGCCCTTGATATGAAACATGTGTTTCGGGTAAATTGGGAAATGTGACATCCTTGCAAATTGGGAAAGCAAAATAGTAGGTTGCTCTCAGGCACTTCAAACACTTCCAAGTTAACTAGAAATGGACGCTTGTCGACAAGCGCATGTGTATCCCCCTCCCCAGATACACAAGTAGTTTGAAAAAAGGGTGTTCGAGTTATGCTCCGGAGACAAAATCAGTGACGGAAAAACAAAGAGAGATAACTAAAGAATTAGTGATGCAAGAGTTGTCATTCTTGCGGGACACACCTTTAGGGTCGTGGTCTATGCATGTGTGAAGTTTCATGAAAATATTCCAAAGGGTGTTCGAGTTATGCTCCAGACACGAAATCAGTGCACGAAACAACAAAGGGAGATAACTAAGAAATTAACCGACGCAAGAGTTGTCATTCTTACGTGCGACACACCTTTGGGTCGTCTTCTATGCATGTGTGAAGTTTAATAAACTAGAAAATGTGTTCATAGAACACGGATGTCCCACATATCGCTTTTGATAATAAATGAGGCCAAATTGCAAGTCAAAATTTTCTTTTACCTGAGCGTTAAAGTTTTTGAAGCACCAAGTATGTGACCTTGACCCTGGGCTTGGCGGGGGCAGGACAAACTGGTGGATTTGGCACAGGGCGGTAGAGGACCATTAGAGCAATGCATATATGAAATATGAAGCTGATCCGTGAAAGAAAACAGAAATTATAAGATATTTACCTGAGCGTTAAAGTTTTTGAAGCACTAAGTATATGATGTTAACCCTGGGCTTGGCGGGGGCGGGACGAACGTGGATTTGGCACAGGGCGGTAGAGGACCATTAGAGCAACGCATATATGAAATATGAAGTTGATCCTGAATGGAAAGAAAAATTATAAGATATGTACCTGAGCATTAAAGTTTTTGAAGCACCAAGTATGTGACCTTGACCCTGGGATTGGCGGGGCAGGACGAACGTGGATTTGGCACAGGGCGGTAGAGGACCATTAGAGCAATGCGCATATGAAATATGAAGATGATCCATGAAAGAAAACAGAAATTATAAGATATTTACCCGAGCGTTAAAGTTTTTGAAGCACTAAGTATGTGACCTTGACCCTGGGCTTGGCGGGGAGCAGGACGAACGTGGATTTGGCACAGGGCAGTAGACGACCATTAGAGCGACGCGTATATGAAATATGAAGTTGATCCGTGAATGGAAATAAAAATTGTAAGATATTTACCTGAGCGTTAAAGTTTTTGAAGCACCAAGTATGTGACCTTGACCCTGGGATTGGTGGGGCAGGACGAACGTGGTTTTGGATTTGGCACAGCGTGGTAGAGGACCATTAGAGCAATGCGTATATGAAATATGAAGATGATCCATGAGACAGAAACAGTATAAGATATAAGATATTTACCCGAGCGTTTAAAGTTTTTGAAGCACCAAGTATGTGACCTTGACCTGGGATTGGCCGGGGCAGGACGAACGATGATTTGGCACAGGGCGGCAGAGGACCATTAGAGCAATGCGTATATGAAATATGAAGCTTATCTGTGAAAGAAAACAGAAATTATAAGATATTTACCCGAGCGTTAAAGTTTTGAAGCACCAAGTATGTAACCTTGACCCTGGGCTTCGGCGGGGGGCAGGACGAACGTGGATTTGGCACAGGGCGGTAGAGGACCATTAGAGCAATGTGTATATGAAATATGAAGCTGATCCGTGAAAGAAAACAGAAATTATAAGATATTAACGAGCGTTAAAGTTTTTGAAGCACCAAGTATGTGACCTTGACCCTGGGCTTGGCGGGGGCAGGATTTGGCACAGGGCGGTAGTGAACCATCAGAGCAATGTGTATATGAAATATGAAGCAGATCGGTCGAAGGATGAAGAAATTATGAGACATTTACCCGAGTGTTAACGTTTTGTGACGGACGGACGGACGGACGGACGGGACGCACGTTCCTACGAATGAATACTTGTTGGGTTTTTACTGTATAAAAATACCCAACAAGAGTACCCAACACTATCCTAACCCTACCCAATAAGATCCCCGTACGCTTACAACAAGTACCCATTCGTGTGTGCGGAGAGGACGGACGGACAGACGGACAAGGGTAACACTAAATGCCCCCTCCACTATCGTGGTGGGGCATACAAATATTCCAAAGGGTGTTCGAGTTATGCTCTGGATACAAAATTAGAGCACGAAACAACAAAGGGAGATAAGTAAACAAGAATTCCGCGGAATCAGATGCCTCGCTTTGTCCCGCCTTCACCTCGAGCCTGGGCCCGAAAGCAATTTTCACTGGCCCGAACATATTATACAATTATTGACTAGCGAGCCATAGAATATCAGATTATATTCTATGGCTCACTAGTCAATAATTGTTTTATTATATGACAATTGTCTGTACATAGCACTTACGACCTTATGCTACTAGACAAACATTTAAAAAGAATTTGAAAAAAAAAGTTTAAAAATTAAAAATAATAATGCTTGTGCTACTGGAGCCCAGATTTTTTTTTTAATAGTCCTATATTTATTTACATATATCTGCACAGGTCCACATAATGCCACAATATTTTCAACACAGTTTACGAAATGTAATATACAAAAAAAAAAAAAATAATAATGCTCGCTACTGGAGCCCAGAATTTTTGTTAATAGTCCTATATTTATCTACATATATCTGCACAGGTCCACATACTGCCACAATATTGTCAACTCCGTTTACGGAAATGTAATAATGTAGCTGTATAAATTACCTGTAATAAGTTAGTGGTCAGTTAAAAAATTGAAAAAGAATGTAAAAAAAAAAATGGAAAAAAAAATTAAATTTAAAAAAAATAAAAGAATAATGCTCCCTACTGGAGCCCAGAATGTTTTTTAATAGTCCTATGTTTATCTACATATCATATATACACAGGTCCACATATTGCCACAATATTTTCAACACAGTTTACGGAAATGTAATATAATCATTTACCTGTATAAATTACCTGTAAGTGGTCAGTGGTCAGTTGCACATGCTAGCACATGCACAGGTGAATAGTCTGTATATAGCACTTACGACCTTATGCTACTAGACAAAAATGAAAAATAATTTGAAGAAAAAAAATGAAAAAAAAAAAAAATTAACAAAAAAAAATGGAAAAAAAAAGTTTAAAAATACAAATGCTTGCTACTGGAGCCCAGATTTTTTTTTTAATAGTCCTATATTTATCTACATATATCTGCACAGGTCCACATAATGCCACAATATTTTCAACACAGTTTACGGAAATGTAATATCCAATGTAGTAATTTACCTGTATAAATTACCTGTGGTCAACAGTGGTCAAGCACTGGACATTTGCACATGCTAGCCCATGTGCTCATGGTTCTCCCAGTCTCTATTGTTCTCTCTATAGGTAAGGTGTACAGAGCACACGAGAAATGGTGTACAGAGCAGACGAGAAAACAGGTCTTCATGCATTATTGTCCAGTTTGTAGAGTGCGCAAAACAAAAAAGGGAGATAACTCAAAAATTAGCTACGCAAGAGTTGTCATTCTTGTGCGCGACACACCTCCGGGTCGTGGTCTATGCATGTGTGAAGTTTCATGAAAATATTCCAAAGGGTGGTCGAGTTGTGCTCCGGACAGGAAATCAGTGCGCGAAAACAAAAAAGGGAGATAACTAAAAGATTAGCTATGCAAGAGTTGTCATTCTTGTGCACGACACACCTTCGGTTCGTGGTCTAATTGAATGTCTTAAGTTTCATAAAAATATTCCAAAGGGTGGTCGAGTTATGGTCAATCAGTGCGCGAAACAAAAAAGGGAGATAACTAAAAAATTAGCTATGCAAGAGTTGTCATTCTTGTGCGCGACACACCTTCGGGTCGTGGTCTATGCATGTGTGAAGTTTCATGAAAATATTCCAAAGGGTGTTCGAGTTATGCTCCGGACAAGAAGTGTCTGCGGCGGACGCGGACGCGGCGCGCTGTCAAATCCATAGTATTCCCCGACGGAGTCCGGGGATACAATTAAACACATTAATAAACTAAATGTCTCCAATATATTATAATAGAGAGTGAAACCTTTCTAAACCAGACACTCTGGGTCCGGTTTCGAGAGTTTCACCATACCTTGAAGATGAGGCAAGCACAGGCGAAACTGTGCTGATTGGTCTGGGAGTGCCAGCTACGGTCAATACAGCTGGAGACACTGGCTTGGAAATCGGAGTTCTTGACACACTGGTTCGATATGACGATGATATAGTTGTCACAGATGACGTTGACCTGGACGTGAAGTTCGAGTTGGTTGGCGAAGACCTTGCAGAAGTTACTGAAGGAGTGAAGCGTGAAGAGGCCAACACATGCGGGATTGATTCTGAAGTAAATGTACTTTCCGGTCTTGTAAGTATGGGAGATGATGACAATGTCATGGTAGCTGCTTGTGATGACTTTTTTAAGTCAGATTTTGAAACACCGGGTGATGGAATTATGATTGATGTGGGAGAAACAGGCAGTGATTGGGTAGCTGGTGATGTAGATGGTGAAAGACACATGTTAGATGTCGGTGTCTGTACAGAGGAATAGCTGGAAAATATTGTTGAGATTGGAGTATACCCCACAATAGTGGAGGAGACCAATGACAAGAAGTTAGATGTAGAAGTTAATGAGACAGACAAGTGTTCTGATGCTGGTGTGACAGATGAGGATGCAGAAAGTGATGATGATGATGACACTAACGAAATGGTATTAAAATCTAGTTCTTGTAGCGATGCTATAGAAGAGGAAGCAGAAGCTGTGGGTAAAGATGCTGATAAAGATTCCGTTGTTGACACCGGTTCTGGGACTACTCTAGGCGAATCTGTAGAATCTGCAACACAGAAACAGAAAAGTGGTACTAGCAAGTTTACAAGATTGTCTGCCTTATGGCATCAGTGAATTTCCCGTACTTGTTTTCACATCTGCGATATCTTTCATAAATAAATGCTCTGAAGTTTTTATCAACTTTCAACATCATGTATGGAAATTATCATATTGCTTTCAGAAACAATATCAGCGAAATACAGAGATGTAATACATCAGAAATACATTGGCCCCCATATGGCAGATGTTGGAGGTGAAAACAATCGGGAAATCCTAGGAGAAAGCAATCTCACTCAATGGTCAAGCTATATTTAGAATGAAATTGATTAGAGATCTGTATACATTCCTCAAAATGGTATTGCATTCAAACAGTTGAATCCACAACAGTTTGCACCTGCATAGCTCTAGACCAGCATTGGCATTCCAAGCCAGCTAAGGATCTTCACTGATCACCACTTAGTTATTTACATATCAAAATGGTAAGCAATGTAGATCCTGATTGTACTGTAGGTTAATTTGGTTACAAAGAACCTTTTTTCCCCGAAGTTGACAGGGATGTTCTATGGTCCTATATCATTCATACAAGTATAAGCACAGTTTACAAGTCACAGTTTCTAACAATATGTGTTGTGCACAACTATATGTAAATTTAATCATACTCAAAGAAAGTGTACTTTTGAATGATATGTAATACATGTATGATCTAAATTTATTTGTATGCATTGATGAAGTGTTAAAACAAAATTATACTTGGTTAATTACAACTTTAAAGCTCAGCCTGGGGTATACACAGAAAGTTACATATGACACTGTTACTGATGTTATCAACATACATGTATTATGAAACAGCCATGAGATACTTAATTAAAAATAATTACGAATATTTCAAGTCGTTTATGTTAGTGTTAAATTTAAATGCACTAAAATTGCACAATACATTTGTTGCTAAATAATTAAACTATCAAGTATAATACAACATTAAGCAGAAACAACATTAAACAACATCAAACAACAATGTGTGAAATTAATCCTGATTAGATATGCATTTCCATGCAGAATATTAGGAAAAAATGTTTTAGAACAACAAAACTTATAGCATGTGTAATGAAGGTTAATTTAATGATCCTTCTATATCCTTGTACCGTATTGGCTTATAAAGTGCACATGAAGATATAAACAAGAGGGCCATGATGGCCCTAATTCGCTCACCTGACTCCATGAACACCAGAGGAGAATGTGACATTGAGTTCATGTGTTTTAAGCGATGACTCATTTTACCAAATCTGAAAATGCTTCACCCAAGGATCTTAACTTACTATGAAGTTTGGCCAGCATCGGCCATGTGGTTTCTGAGAATAAGACGTTCAAAATCTCGAATAAATGGACCTTTTGGCGGCCATAATGGATGACATAATGATCCGATTCCGACAAATATTGCATCAGAGCAATCGCCTCATCGATACCTTCAATTTGATATATGACATGAGCATATTCGGTCAAAAATAAAATTTGACTCCACGGGCCACGCCCATTTTTGACCTCGGGGTCACCATTTTAACACCTTTGAAAGAGCATTCTACATCGATCATTCCTACCAAGTTTCGTCGAAATCTGGCTGGCGGTTCATGAGAAGGTTTTTAAGAATTTCTGCTATTTTTAGACGGCGGCCATCTTGGATTAGCGACGAGCTCCGTTTCAACAAATCTGAAAAGGCTTCACCCCTGGACCATAACTGTGAAGTTTGGCTACCATGGGCCAAGCGGTTTGTGTGAAATTTCTTTTTTTGAAATCTCTAGTAAAAGAACGACCTTTTGACCTTTTGGCGGCCATCTTGGATGACATGACAATCCAATTTCGACAAAAAATGTACCAGAGCGATCGCCTCTTTGATACCTTTGATTTGATATAGACATGACCATATTCGGTCAAAAATAAAATTTGACCCAAATTTGACCCCACGGACCACGCCCATTTTTGACCCCGGGGTCACCATTTTAACAACTTTGAAAGAGCATTGTACATTGATCATTCCTACCCAAGATATTTTAAGAATTTATGCTATTTGTAGACGGCGGCCATCTTGGATTAGCGATGACCTCCATTTTAACAAATCTGAAAAGGCTTCACCCATGGACCATAGCTTTTAAGTTTGGCTACCATGGGCCAAGCGGTTCATGTGAAGAAGAATTTTGAAATCTCTGATAAAAGAACGACCTTTCGACCTTTCGTGGCCATCTTGGATGACATAACCATCCAATTTCGACAATAAATGCACCAGAGTGATCGCCTCATTGATACCTTTGACTTGATATATAACATGACCATATTCGGTCAAAATTAAAATTGGACCCCAATTTGACCACATGGGCCACGCCCATTTTTGACCCCGGGGTCACCATTTTAACAACTTTGAAAGAGCATAGTATATCAATCATTCCTAGCAAGTTTCGTCTAAATCCGGCTAACGGTTCATGAGAAGAAGATTTTTTAAGAATTTATGCTATTTTTAGACGGCGGCCATCTTGGATTAGCGATGACCTCCATTTTAACAAATCTGAAAAGGCTTCACCCATGGACCATAGCTGTTAAGTTTGGCTACCATGGGCCAAGCGGTTCATGTGAAGAAGAATTTTGAAATCTCTAGTAAAAGAACGACCTTTTGACCTTTCGGCGGCCATCTTGGATGACATAACCATCCAATTTCGACAATAAATGCACCAGAGTGATCGCCTCGTTGACCTTCGATTTGATATATAACATGACCATATTCGGTCAAAAATAAAATTTGACCCCAATTTGATCCCACGGGCCATGCCCATTTTTGACCCCGGGGTCACCATTTTAACAACTTTGAAAGAGCATAGTATATCGATCATTCCTAGCAAGTTTTGTCTAAATCCGGCTAGCGGTTCATGAGAAGAAGATTTTTTAAGAATTTATGCTATTTTTAGACCATGGCCATCTTGGATTAGCGATGACGGTTGGCGGTTCTTGAGAAGATTTTTGAAGAATTAATGCTATTTTTAGACGGTGGCCATATTGGATTACGTAATGACGTCATTTTGACAATTTTGTAATCCCCCTACCTAAGGACCATGACCATAAAGTTTGGTGACTATAGGCCCAATGGTTACCGAGGCGAAGACGTTTGAAAATGTTCACGGACGACGACGGACGACGACGGACACATTGCGGTAACAATAGCTCACGAGCTTTGCTCAGGTGAGCTAAAAAAGAGCCATTAAATATTCCAACCTATTTTTTCTTAAAATATTCTATGTTTCTCAACGAAAGAACATGTTGTGACAACTCATTTAACCCTTTTCATGCTGAAGATACGCCATTATGTTTTAGTTAGGGCTGTTAGGGATATTTGGTTCAGATTCTTCCAAAAACACCAAATTTAGCCAAGATGTCGTCTATACCATACTATTTAGATTTCCGACGGGCGCCAACACAAACAACCCCCGGGGCCGCCATTTTGGCGAGATCCAATATGGCCGCCAGTCGGGTAAGAAATCAGTCGTAGTAAAACAACAAAAAGTGCTATATTCATAAATAATAATACTTTTTATGGGTTTTGGGGTTCAGGGAATCCAATTATAATGTTATTTAGAGAATTTGAGGTCATTGTCATATTTTAAGGTCACAATAAAGGTAATTTTGAGTCAAATTCGTCATATTTATTAAGTGTTAATCAATATGTACGAACAGTATATCATTGTATCGGTTTCCGGGGTTGAGAAACATGACTCTGACCTAATTTGACGATTGGATGCAATATGACAAACCAGGGTCACGGCAGAGGTCGCCCGAACCTGAGGTCAGCCAGAGGTCAATTGTACAAAAAATGTCAAAAGAGCTGGGATCACAAATAATATCGCTTTTTAGGGGTTTGTGGCATCGGATAATCATATTCTGATATACTTTTGACTATTTGAGGTCATGGTTACCAATAATTCTTAATACGTTCTGGCGTCCTTACTGCTGCATCACCTCATCAACATTCTCGTTATTTACGCACCCCGCTTCGCATTTGC
Organism: Conchocele bisecta; assembly: GCA_029237695.1. NCBI lineage: Eukaryota > Metazoa > Mollusca > Bivalvia > Lucinida > Thyasiridae > Conchocele > Conchocele bisecta. Next base: position 130,904,573 of record CM055266.1, read on the forward strand.
AGAGGACCGTGCATCGGACACCAACACGGTTGCACTTGCACCGTACTGTGCATGACTTGACGCAGCCGCAGTGTAAGAGAATGGCACATGCTACTGAAGCATCGCTGAGAGTAGTCCATAGGGGCTGCCAAGTACTGGTGCCATCTTTGTGCCAACCCCACTCACTGAAGTCAGGGATTTCCTGTTGGACCGAAATGACCCGACTCCAGTAGAAACTCGCTTGTAGAAGTGCTCGCTTCACATGCTGGCTTGGGTAGGCGGAATATTTTCCAGTGATCTACTTCCTGTGGTGAAGAGGCGATGCCTGGCCTCGTTTACACCGGATACACCACACCCTTTGCTGTACATGAGTACGACGAAGCGTTCGATACGCTGCATGTGCAATGACTCGATACTGAACATGTTAGGGTCATGCGTTAGAGCCACTAATGTGTCGGTCAGTTCAGGTATGCTTGACCAGGCTGTCCAAGCGGTCTTCTTGCCACATCCAAGAAACTGTGATGCAGTGTCACATCCGGTCAGACTGTGGAAGAGGGGCAGTGCCAAGGACTTTGACGGACCTAGATTGGAGCATATGGAATGGACTGGAATGTCACGATAATTTCTTCCGCTACCGAAACCCAACCCTTCCGCTACCGAAACCCACCCCTTCCGCTACCGAAACCCACACAGAGCACACAGGCAAAGTGTCTCGAAAAATCTGACTGCCAAAACCACGACATCACTGTCCACTGTACGAACATATGCTGTTGTATGTCTCTGCTCTGCGGCATGTGCTAAATGCAGGAGGATCCTAGTGT
>CM055266.1:130905872-130971271 GCA_029237695.1 Conchocele bisecta
GGATCCTAGTGTCCGCCTCGGAATGGTTGCACGGCTGAAGTGATGCAAGGTCAATAGGTCTGTTGGCGAGCACGGTCTCAAAGTGAGTACTTAGGAGCAGCTTTCCGCCCATGTCAGTCTTGGAGATCTGAGTACTGATGAATGAGAACAGCTCCTTTTTGTTCTCCTCGTTCTTTAGGAAGCCACTGTTCCATTCGCGCTTTGGTATCTGAGTGCTTCCATCGCCAACTCTTGTTCGTGGGCCATTACCGCGCCGTTGCTGTGTAAGAGCTTCAAAATTATTTTCCGCGGGGTAATTATCCCAAATAGCATCGATGCGTTGGGTACCACTCTTCATTTGTGCCTCCAGAAATGGTACTATGTGTAGCGTCACGTACTCGCGGAATGTCTTTGCCGTAGTCGGGTGCACCATGTGCATTACTGCCGCCATATCTAAAACCACGAGCGTGGCGTGTTTGGCAGCAGCTGCGCGGCCAGTGGGTGCATTGAGGCATTGCAGAATGTCTGACTTTGTTCCAAAGCGCAGCGACCCTCGATCAGCGAGGCTCGGTGGCTCTCTCTGATTTTCAAACCGAAAGAACTCCGTCAAGTCGGCATCAGTACGCGACTGCAGTGACAGGAAAAGTTGCGTGACTAAGATCATGATTCGTGTACGGCCTCGAATTCCTCAACCACCCACGCGCATACAGGTCCGGCCAACATGAATAGTGTAAGAGCCGCTGGGTTCTCATAGAGTCCAACCGCTCCACCGTGCGCTTGGATGCTTTTATTGGATTGTTCATGTGCTTGGTCCTTGGCAATGAGGCTGAACTTTTTAGCAGTTTTTTGCACAACAAAGTTTCCCTTCATGAACTCCGCATGTACTTCAGGATGTTTATCTGTAAGACCGACCATGTCACGTACGTGTACCGGCAGCCAACGGGCGTAGTTCGTGTGGTCCAGTGCATGAAACCAGCCGCAGAGTTCGTCACATGATTGCACATATAGTGCGAAGTCTCCTTCCCTCAGTGACCGCACAAACCGAGCCATTAGCAGCTCCAACTCAATTATGGTTGACCAGAACTTGAACTGGGGTACAGTTTGGGAATGTCAATTCCACATATCGAATGATTCAGCCAGGCCCATTATATTCTTGCAATACTCTGAGTATGCTTTCTGCTTGAGCAGGTACAGAGACATGAGAGATACTTGATGGGCATATCATGTGCGCTTGATGTGATGCTCATTGAGCGCAGACCGTGCGCGACCGGATGTCAGGACTTCCGCTTAGAAAGCACGGTGGCCCACCCCGAGTCGCGCAGCAGTTTGCCTATCATGAGATGCAGCTTATCTTCAATGTGCAACCCACCCATCATAATAACCAGCTTGTCTTCTCCAAATGTGGCTGGGTATTGCCATTAAATGAGTTTGATGATCGAATACAGTGGCTGATCTGCACCGAGAACGCTGATCTGGCCAGGGTTGAGGAACTCGGTGGCCTGCATCGTCAGCTCCATCGCGTGCTTCATTGAAGAAGCGGACGCGGCCTTGTCTGGGAAGAGGGGATAGATGACGATCTCAGCAGGAGGCTTCAACGACTCGTCGCTCGCAAGCAACGAGTTGTACCCCGACCAGGTGATTACGTCCCCCTCTGAAAGCTCACCTTCCTCGAGCAACCTGGTGTCGTGCTCCATCCACGCCACGTCCTTGACAATGGCATCTCGCATATCATGGGGTGGTCTGGCTTCGCTGTCGCCAATTCTGGGTGCAAATACATCAGTTTTAGAGAGTTTGACTGGGGTCTGGATCACGTAAGATTCTGGAAGCTTCGCAATGGACGTATCGTATCGGAGGGGTCAATTGTGATTGGTGGCCGCTATATTCCGTGGTTCTCGTGCGAAAGATGGTTCGTCACGCTCAATACATATCCATGGAACTCATCAAGTGAGCAGTTGCCCTGAGCCTTGCTATCTATATTATCCACATCGTGTGTGGTGAAGACCTTGAGACGATTATTGGTGGGTATTACAACGCCATCCTGAGTATGGCGAGCACACACCGCCCGTGCAAGACATCGCTTTACTTCCATGACACGACTGTACGATACCGATATACCCTGTTCATTGTCAATTTCAATCTGTGTTTTACTCCGTCCGTGACCGTGTAGCTTGAGGCCGTGATACAGCGGAAATGGGGTTTCTCTTTCCTTGTTGTGTCGCACTGCATCCGTCTTTACTGCATGGTGCGTACCCTTACTGGTATTGTAGATGAGCAGTTGCGAGATATTGCATGCGATCTTCTCCCTCGCATTCAAATTGGCATCGCCACCGCTCTGTTCCCGCCCATGAAGGGCTGATGGGCCCCGGAGCACTACGTTAAAGAAACTCCGCATCTCCTCGTTCACTGGTTCCGTCAGGCAGTTGGGGGAGAATGAGGCGCCGAAAGGGTCCTGGCTCTGTAGGCAAAATTTGTGCATCATCACGGCAGCCCGCATTAAAGTAAGCACGTCCTCTTGACCAATTTGAGACACATATGTCTTTGCCAGCTCATCGGCCACCTTCAATGTGTGAGATATGTAAATATCCTTCCTGCCTTCATTGCCCTTGGAAAACTTTACCCATTCCAGTAGGGCATCTAGCAGATGGTCTTTGAATCGAGATGAGTGTGGCTCTTTTTTATCTCTGCATGGGCGACCATGATCACTCATAAACTTTTGATACATCTTGCGAAGCTCCGAAAGCTTAAATATAGTGGTGTCCGAATGTTCGATTAGAGCAATAATTTGAGCACATATGAGGGGGTCAAAGGGCGGAGTACATAACGTACATAACACTGATGGTGGTAACATACATCAGCAGCATGCGCATCAGACGCTACTGCAACCAGTCTGTCAATTAAATGAAAGTTTTTTGTGGTCTTCGCCCAACTCTTCAAGTTGGCATCTACGGCATCGGTTAATACTTTATGAAGGTTGATCTGGTCCTCACCCTCACAAATTACACAGTACTTGCTATTGGCCGGAGGGTGAACTTCTCCAGATGATCTAAGTTTTTTGGTCGGTATCTTTGTCAATAACCTCCCTCGCCCGTTTAACACGAGAACTACTACAATATCTCCTGCATGTTTTGTGATACTGAGCATTGTGTGATTTAAGTGTTGCTGCAATACCTAGACCATCATTCAACCGACTAATGCTGACGCTAATGCCAGAAGGAAGAGTATTGGGATTAATAGCATTGAAGTCGTTGAGATCTCTCTCAAGTGATACAAGTCCGTCCTCCTTGGGAGTTTGCAAGGCTTCTTAAGTTTTGTCCGATTGACAAAGACAACAAAGACCCCAATTCATAATTTTCACGATTCGCGATATGCATACATCAATTTTGCAAGCGAATTTTATGCTGTTGCTAATATTGATTAACTAACTGCACTACTCAGTATCTGAATAAAAACGACAGCGTTGTTCACGCATTTTCGGCCTCTCAGAATTACGCGCGGTTTTATTTTATTTGGGATGTTAGGAAATCATGTGATTATTGATTGATTGAAATGTGGTTTACGTCTGTTTAACAAATGATGTATGTGAAGAAGATCTCAAACCAGTGCGAAATAAAGCTAATATTAATAATTGTAAATGGTCATTTAAATGTTCGGGAATTTGTTATGTGAAACCCCTAAAACTCAAACTTCGACCTTGAAGATGACAGTCGAAATAAGACCAGCATCAGAATCTACGAGCCCGAATACCCATATTTAGAGGTATTACTCATGGTTCTAGCCGTTTTGGTTTTTACCTACGATTGATTTCTAATCCGAGTGGCGGCCATATTGGATTTCGCAAATATGGCGGCGCCAAGTGGCGCCCGTCTTGGCGCCCATCAAAAATCTAAACAGTATGGTATGGGCGACGTCTGTGCCAAAATTGGTGCTTTTGGAAGAATGTGAACCAAACCTCCTATGTAATGCCCTAACATCCCTCACTATCTCCGGAAAATCCTAAATAGCAATGTTATAATTCCAAAATAATAAACAAATATTTCTTTGTTTCAACACAAATTATATGCATGACAATAATGCTTACTTTCCGCTGGTAATTTTACACAAAAGACAAAAACATATTCTTTGAAAAGTGAATCTACATAAACGATATACCGATATTGCTTTAAAATGTAGTAAACCCAAACTTGTGCATTCCTTTAAATGCAGGACAATATGAAATGATTTGGACCGTTTAATGTAGGACAACATAAAATTCACAAGTTAAAATGTAGTACTAAAAATATTCCTTGAAATCTTGCACAGAATAATTTTTTAATATAAACTATCGTACAGTACAAGATAATTTCTTTAACCCTTACAATGCGGAATTTTTGTGTCAGCTAGTGATTTTTTTATTTTCACATCAAAATCATGTTTTGACAACACTTTAGACTTCAGCAGCATTTCCAATGGACACGATTCTAAAGTGGTGTTAAACCAAGTTTGTTTTGGGAAAGACAGAGTATAAAACAACTAATATTTACATTGAAGCATAAAAGCAGCAGACTGAATAAGTAAAACACTTTAAATCATAGTTCACACACCACATATATCTAGATAGATATAAATATCAACATGTGGACAATACAACAGTAACAGATCTGCATGGATACCAACTTATAGTGTAACTTCTCTCTTAAATTGGACATTAGAAAATCTCAGAGTGTTTATTATTTTCACTGTTATTTATACTGAGGATATTACATGAGTGATAATGAATAATGACTTACTAATTTCATAAGAAACAATTTGTATTGCACTGTGAAAGTACATTGTCTAAATGCAAGTTCCCTTCTCCTAAAAGTTGTATTTGTGCACATTGGCTATTGTTGAAAAGATTACTGTCTAACAGTGAGACAAACCATAGCTCGATGGCGGCCATTTTGAAAATCAAGACGGTAGTGGTGGACTGTTTGAATTTAATAATTCTTCCCGCTAAATAGACAGAAATAGTGCTGTTGATAAACAAATATTGTTTTTTCATGCTACTCGTAATTGTTAAGTTATAGTATAAATGTATCAGGGATCACGGCCATCTTGGATTTCTGTATTTTACGGCGCAAGTTCACCTCAGACAGCTCGATAGACCAGCGTTTGTTATTCAGGAGGTTGACAACATATCTACATAGGTTTCATTTCTTTACAATCTTGTCCACCGAAGTGCTAGAATGACTGGAGTATATGTATGTTGGTCAAAAATGGTACGCGAGTAAATCACAGGAATAATCAAACATATCAGAGAGAATATAGTTCAGTAATAATCATTTAACCCTTACAATGCTGAAATAAATTTTGTCATCTGCTGATTACTTTTTCATTTCCAATTTTATCAACAAAAACATAGTTTGGTAGCACTTTAGAAAAACTTAGTTTGGCAGGACTTTAGAATCATTTCCATTGGAAATGATTCTAAAGTTTTGCCAAACTAAGTTTTTATTGAGAAAAATTACAAAAAATATGAAATAAACAGCAGACGACATTTTTTGTTTCCCGCGCTCTAAGGGTTAAAGTCAATTATGCATGTAGAGGAGTATACGACTCGCAGGATACACCTCACAGATAGAGCAGAATAGAACCTGGCATAAAGCATGAACACCATACATGTGCAAGAGGCCTCACAATGACAATATGCCTTCTACAATGTATATTGAAACTGGTCATCAAAATAGAGAAATAATTATTGTAATCATGACAATATGGCCTGCTGTAAAGCTCAGCTTGTTTATATAAACTATTGTAAATATAGGTACGAGCATAAATGAGTGTACTAGATTGTTAGTTCTACATTTAACCCTTAGAATGCGGGAAAGAAAAATTGTCGTTGTGTCGTTTTATATTTTATCTTCTTTCAATAACAACATGGTTTGACAGCACTTTAGAATCATTTCCACTGGAAATGATTCTAAAGTGGTGTCAAATCATATTTTTTTAAATAAGAAAAATTGAAAATAAACAGCAAACGACAAAATTTAATTCAGCAATGTAAGGGTTAAATTAGGTATTTTTTCTAACTAAAGCAAATATTACTAGAACATGATAGTTCTTCTACTAGAACATGACTGTGCTTAGATGCTAATTTCACCCAACTACCCAATCTGACATTTTAATTACTGACTATACCATTAGTGCTAAAGGGTAGTTTTGTCACTGAAAATCTGGATCTACCCATGTTAAAACATTGGCATTACCGGTATGTATGATCTGTAGTATTGAAAAGGTTAAACGTATATTTCTAAATTTTATGTCAAATTATGTCACTGGAATATACGATTTGGTTTGATTTATTAGTGTTTAACAGCCTATCAGCAGCTTCGGTCATTTAAGGCCGGGTCAACAGGTTTGATCCTGTATATAACCTGTATTTAACCTGTATTTAACATGTCGCTCATACCGGTAAAATAATGTAAATAGTAACATAATTTGAACAAGGCAGAGTTGAATGTAATATGACGAGGTGATCGCCATGAAGGTCTAAGCGAGGAAGCTATTAATAAAGTTTTGTAATGATCTGCTAGGTCAAGATCACCTAAATGACACTGGGTGGATAGCTATTGATGATGTTTGGTAATGATCCGACTAACGGATCAAGAGATATTCAACATTTAGACGTACCTTCAAAACTGTTTAGTAGGAGTTTACGCCTACCGTACTACTACTACGACGTCGTTGCCGGTTCCGCCTAAGCCGGAATTGTGACCACTATGTCTCACTTTCCACTAACGTGGGTGAGACAAAATATGTAGATTGAAAGCGACCTGTTTATGTGATCTGTACCACGTGTCGCGTGTATCATGTTTAAATTAACAACCGCTTTTCATGAAGTCATCAGTTGCCAATTATGCAAATATATTTATATTTTTTTATGACGATCGTCTAGCAGATTTTTTATAACAATCAAAAATAAATCTCCAAGAATATGACATAGAATTAGCTGTTTTCTGCAAAAATAAAATAGCCACTGGAACACGATATACATGTACGAAGTTAGATTTTCACGTCAATCAGCACTTTCAAGCTATGAATCTTGAATTACTTCTCTGTGCTAAGTATGATGTCCGTAAAATTATATTCTTACTTTTTAACATAGTTTATGATCATAGAAAACAATTTTTTATTTTTTTATTATAATAAATGTGTGTTTAAAATTTGATTCCAACTGATGAAAAATTGTTTAAGTATACCTTTAAGGCAGGCATGCATGCAGCTCTGTCACAAAGCATGTGCACGGAGGGCAATGTCCATCATAGGCGCCTGCTATTTAGACCCAGTCATAAATATACATTTTCCCAAATATCTCGTCAACTTCTGCAGCAATTTTTGTAAAACCCTAAAAATGCTGAATTACTTTTTGTCTTCTGCTGTATATTTTGTATTTTCCTTTTTTGATCTTAAAAAAACATACATTAAATGCACATAAACCTTTTCAACACCGCAGGCCTGTATAGTGGTATTGGCAAAAAGTGTAGATCCAGATGAGCCGGCTCGTCACGAGCCGTCTCATCAGGATCTGCACTTTTTGGAACAAAAACACCCCCTTTTCATAAATGGACTGGTTGCAAAATTAACATATCAAAATCCATTCCAGTTACTTAAGGGTGAAAGGGTTAATCAGGGAATAGAACATAATACCCCCAGATACCAGCGTTCTATCCGACCAAAATCGCCCCAGTAGTTACCGAGATACTTAGGAAAGTGTATGTCAAAATGGGTGGAAATAGCAGGTGTGCATGACATAGACTGCCCACCGCGATGTGGCATAGTGATATCATTAGTCCCGGATACATACTCATCCTTCTACGTGTGGTCAAATACAGTCACGGCCGTGCTTCCTGAAGCGTTAGTCAACATGGATGAGATCTCTGACACTCACTGACATGTGCGTGCGATAGGATGGTGTATTACTATAATATGAGACAAGACATGTGATTTTGTATCTAAGAATATTAGAAACAAAATTGCTGCCCCGCTCCATAACTCTCGCGAGGGTAGCAAGTTAACCCCATCTCTTTAATGTAACACATGGAAGAGTGATTGTTGCAATCGGTTATCCGGCACACATGGAAGAGTGATTTTTGCAATCGGTTATCCGGCGTGTTTGATATGTTATTGATATAAAACTGTCAAAGCTGTATCAATAAATTAATATTAAAAGAACATACACATGCAGAAATTGGTTACTGTACCAAATCATGGTGTTTATCTGACATTTACATAATTATATATCTTGCAAATTTGAAAGCTTCATGTCTCTATGTTGAATGTTGAACAAAACCAAGAGTAAAGATGGCTTCCATGGGAAAATGATTTCCATGTTCTATTATTTTTGGCAATTTACTAGTTCTACATCAAAGATTATTTGTTTAAAGGTATACAATATACAGTTTACTAACTTTTGACCTACATGCAACAGGTTTGGGTATGCACTTCGGTTGCTCACATTTTTTGAATGGGTCAAATTGTAGCCATAGGTAACATATTGGAGGCGAATTATTGTAGCTACTAAGAATATGTGCAATATCTCATAAAGATATTTACATAATTTATGATATTTTCCGTAAATGATGTCGAAAGTTGACAAAATGTTAGGAGCAAATGCGGAATAGAATTCCGCATTTGCTCTGGTAATCTTGTCAACTTCTGATGTTGTTTACAGAAAATATCACCGTTTCTGTAAATGGTTTTCATGAAAAATTGCACATCTTCTTTAGGTGCAAAAGCACATGGCCTGTCTGATATTCTGTTTTAGACATGTACATAATAGAAACTAGAAAATGTGGTCTATCAACGCACTTAGGGCCCCTATAGGTGATTTGTAAATAAACAGATAGACAGATGGACGGACGTACGATCAGTAGCGAGGGTACTTATATTAATATGGAAGGATGTATCGTTACTCAAGTAAGGCATCTGTGCAATATCAAGATATTAGCTGAAGGCAAACAGAAATTATAAGTGATTTGAGAAGTTCTAATGACTGGAGACTTGTTGGGTTTTTACTGTATAAGAAATTACCCAACAATACCCAAAAAGTACCCAACACTACCCTAACCCTACCCAAGAAGATCCCTAAAAGGCTTGCCCAACACACAGATGAGAATTTGTTGGGTATTTTTGTACCCAACAAGTACCCATTCATGTGTGCGGACAGGAGTGCAGGCGGCGCGCTGTCAGGCGGACGGGGAAAAATCTATAGGTCACACTGATTCTCGGCGGACCCTAATAAACAAAACTCTATGTTCTCACAAATAGAATTAATATTATTTGTTTCTATTGTAGAAATGTATATGTATTTATTTATTTAATGGTGATTAAAGGCAAGTCAACAGCTAAGGTCATTTTAGGCGGGGTTAGCGGGGTCGAAACCCATATTTCACCAGTGCGGGTTCAATAAATATCTAAAACAGTATATAATCCTATCACCAAGCCAAAAACCTGTGTGGGTCAGTAATTTTTTACAGTGGAACCTCTCTAAACTGGACACACAGAAAGCTAAACAAGAGGGCCATGATGGCCCTAATTCGCTCACCTGACTCCATGAACACCAGAGGAGAATGTGACATTGAGTTTGTGTGTTTTAAAAAAATTGTGCTATTTTTAGATGGCGGTCATCTTGGATTAAGCGATGACTCTCATTTTACCAAATCTGAAAATGCTTCACCCAAGGATCTTAACTTCCTATGAAGTTTGGCCAGCATCGGCCATGTGGTTCCTGAGAAAAAGATGTTAAAAATCTCGAATAAATGGACCTTTTGGTGGCAATCATGGATGACATAATCATCCGATTCCGACAAATATTGCACCAGAGCAATCGCCTCATCGATACCTTCAATTTGATATATGACATGAGCATATTCGGTCAAAAATAAAATTTGACCCCAATTTGACCCCACGGGCCACGCCCATTTTTGACCCCGGGGTCACCATTTTCACAACTTTGAAAGAGCATTGTAAATCGATCATTCCTACCAAGCTTAGTCGAAATCCGGCCAGCGGTTCATGAGAAGAATTTTTTTTAACAATTTATGCTATTTTTAGATGGCGGCCATCTTGGATTAGCGATGACCTCCATTTTAACAAATCTGAAAAAGCTTCACCCACGGACCATAACTTTTAAGTTTGGCTACCATGGGCCAAGCGGTTCATGTGAAGAAGAATTTTGAAATTTCTAATAAAAGAACGACCTCTTGACATTTCGGCGGCCATCTTGGATGACATAACCATCCGATTTCGACAAAAAATGTACCGGAGTGATCGCCTCATTGATACCTTCGATTTGATATATAACATGACCAAATTCGGTCAAAAATAAAATTTGACCCAAATTTGACCCCACGGGCCACGCCCATTTTTTACCCCGGGGTCACCATTTTAACAACTTTGAAAGAGCATTGTACATCGATCATTCCTACCAAGTTTCGTCGAAATCTGGCTAGCGGTTCATGAGAAGAAGATTTTTTAAGAATTTATGCTATTTTTAGACGGCGGCCATCTTGGATTAGCGATGACCTCCATTTTAACAAATCTGAAAAGGCTTCACCCATGGACCATAACTTTTAAGTTTGGCTACCATGGGCCAAGCGGTTCATGTGAAGAAGAATTTTGAAATTTCTAATAAAAGAACGACCTTTTGACCTTTCGGCGGCCATCTTTGATGGACATAACTATCCGATTTCGACAAAAAATGCACCAGAGTGATCGCCTCGTTGACACCTTCAATTTGATATATGACATGACCATATTCGGTCAAAAATAAAATTTGACCCCAATTTGACCCCACGGGCGACACCCATTTTTGACCCTGGGGTCACCATTTTAACAACTTTGAAAGAGCATTGTACATCGATCATTCCTACCAAGTTTTGTCGAAATCGGGTTGGCGGTTCTTGAGAAGAAGATTTTTGAAGAATTTGTGCTATTTTTAGACGGCGGCCATCTTGGATTACGTAATGACGTCATTTTAACAATTTTGTAATCCCCCTACCTAAGGACCATGACCATGAAGTTTGGTGACTATAGGCCCAATGGTTAACGAGAAGAAGACGTTTGAACATGTTCACGGACGACGACGACGACGACAGACAACGGACGACGACGGACACATTGCGGTAACAATAGCTCACACGAGCTTTGCTCAGGTGAGCTAAAAATGTTGAATTTTGAAATGTATCTCTTTCATTTACTTCATAACAATATCTGTTCATGATTGCAAAGCACACTGGCATGCATTGGACTGCTTGTATACCAGAATTACAGTGGAATTTCTCTAAACCGGACACACTGGGGATCTTCCCGGGTGTCCGATTTATAGAGGTTCAACTGGGGACCTACCCAGGGTGTCCGGTTATAGAGCATCCACTGTATTAGTCTGAGTAGGGCTGCATGTCAAACACATAGAACTTTTTTCAGTAGAACATAAATTATACATATATTGCACAAATTCATGTTTAATAAAAACAATTTTGCAAAATAGAACTTAGAAATGAATAGTTGACCGATTGATTGGTGTTTATGTTTGTTCAACAGCAAGATCATTTTGCGATGGGAATGAGTACAGGTAGAAACTTATTTACTAGCATAAAGAGGAAAGATATATTATTTAGACTACAACTAAATCAGGCCTCCCTGGTACGGAAACAAAATTGGACATTTCCAAAAAAATAAAATAAAAAAAATCCCTCAAAAATGTTATTGCAAATATCAAAACATTTGACCTTGACCTTGATTGAGCACAGGGACCACATGGGTGGGCTATAGAATGAGAATATGATGATGACATAAGTACCCGGTGTATGAACTTTCAAGCTAATATCACTTACGGTAACAGAGATAGAATGTAGCCAAAAACTTTATGCAAATCTCAGACAGACGGAAGAACAGATGAACTGGCAAATTTTTGGGATACAGAAAAATCTGTAAATTCTCATATTTTAAACAATGATGATCAGTCAGTTGCAATAACCGGCAACCCAATACGACGTCACCTAAACTGGACTAGCCCTATTTTCAGTTCCTGTGGTGGGAAAATCTGAGTGTGCTTCTAGACTAGTTACAGCACAATCCGACAAAACCAGGCTTACCCCATTATAGGCTGCATACAATTACACAAGTATGATATTTTCCAGAAAATGTTTCAATATTTTTATTTTTTTCTTCTCAAAAGTATATATTGTTACCACTCATATGAACCGTCTCGATGAGACGGTTCAAATGAGTGGTAACAACATACACTTTTATGGAGAAATGAACAAAGTATTAAGATTGTTTCAACAAAAGGTACTGTATTCATAGACGGCAATGGGTTATTGGGAGGACTTGTGACATTTGTGGTCAGTCTAGCTCCTGGGGGTCGTTTCACTAAACTTAGTACGACTAAAATGTTCTAAAATGTTTGTAACAGCAAAATTATGATAGTCTGTAAATTTCACATTTAATAGCAATGTTTTCTTGTAAACAATTGTTGGATTAACATTTATTGAGCATAGGCTGCATATGCAGCCTATGCTCAATAACTGTAAATCCATCAATTAAAATTTCCAGACGATCCTAAATTTGCACATACGAACATTTTACTCGTACAAAGTTTAGTGAAACTGGCTCCTGATTTTATGACCGGAATCTCCTGCAGTTCATTCCTTCAGTCCGTCACATTTCAATTCTGACCAGTATACCATACGTAACACGGGCGTGTACTTAGACAACTTTCTACGCATGTACGCTATTCTCATGCTCAAAATCGAGAAGTGTGGTTTGGTGGATGCTGAGCTGAGCTCAGTCTCGGCAGAAAAACTATGTGATTTAGGAGACGAGTATGGACAACATGCTCAGACGTGTTTGTACGAACAGGCCCTGATATTATTGCACACTGTTCGCTGGTTGCATTATTTATTGATGAATAGCGAACAATGTAGACCGAAGCTGCTTTGGGTCTACATGGATCACAATGCCAATAAGCCTGGATTTGTCTGAACTTGGCCACAATACAGCGTGCCTGTATCCATTGTCTTCTACAGTGTACTATGATGATCCCATAGAATGCAGGAACAAAAAGTGTCGTCTGCTATTGTTTTACATTTTGTCTTCTTTCTTAGATGGCCGCGGCCTGCATGTCGAGCCCGCCGAGGTAACTGGTGATCTCAGGGTAAGATATATATAATGTAGCAACAGATCCATTGAAAAACAAGAATTGGCATTGTTAAAACAAACTAATCCCCTCGTTGGCAGCCGTGATAATAAAAAAAAAGTCCTCAGTGACATTGACCTTGGGTGGTCACACGTGGGTCGTATGCAAAACAAAGCACCATCCATACACACATTGTGGCCAAATATTATCAAAACCAGTGAAGAAGTTGATGAGGTTTTGAGATTATGAGGCCAATAAGCATACAAAGTTTCAAGCAAATCTGACTTATGGTTACAGAGATCAGTGGCGGATCCAGGATTTCACCAAGGGGGGGGGGGCCACATGGAACTTGAACGAGATATGCTTGTTCGTCGACTGAGCGGTGCGAGGTAGTCGGCTAGGGGGGTGCGGGCATGGTCCCCCGGAAATTTTTGAATTGAGGAAGCCATTTCCTGCATTCTACGCTCAATATTTCATAAAAAAAAAATAATAATAAATAAAAAAATCGGGATATGCTCGTTCGTCGACTGAGCGGTGCGATTGACTTGGGTAGGGTTCCGGGGGCATGCTCCCCCGTATTTTTTTTTGAATTGAGGAAGCCTATTTCCTGCATTCTACGCTCAATATTTCGTAACAACAAAAATCAAAAAAATCTGGATTTCTGAAGGGCCCCCCCGGACCCCCCCCCCCCCCGGGGCCCCCCCCCCCCCCCCCCCCCCTGAATCCGCTACTGGAGATAGTAGGTATATGAAAAGTTTAACGCAAATTTTGACAAAAAATTAACACAAAATTCTACGTTATTTGACTTGACCTTGGGCACAGGGGCCACATGAGTGGGATACAGCATGAATATATGGATGATGACTAATAAGCAAATGAAGTTTCAAGTTAATGTGACTTAGGACTGCAGAGATATAAGGTATTTAACAAGAATTCCGCAGAATCAAATGTCTCGCCTTGTTCCGCCTTGACCTTGACCCTGGGGCCTTGACCTTCACCCCCGACAATAGTCCTACATTCATGTACATATCATAGTAAAGGTATGTATAAAGTTTGATGACTGTAGCTGATAAGGTGTTGAAGTAATGACCATAACACGAAAACTTAACATTGAATGATGACGCCGACGACGACGACGACTCCGGAAAAGCAAAACCTTAGTCTCGCTTTCGCTGGCTCGACAAAAACTTTAACGCAAATTTCGGACGGATGGACGGACAGACGTCATTGTGATCACTATGTCTCGCTTTCCGCAAGCGGGCTCGACAAAAAACATGGTTTAACAGCACTGGAGAATCATTTCCATTGGAAATGATTCTAAAGTACTGTCAAACCATGTTTTTGTTTTACAAAAATGTAAAATAAAACAACAGCAGACAACAATTAAGTCAACAGTGTAAGTGTTAAATGGTGCAAAATGTGCACTGTTTACCTGTTACCATGGAGACTAGAAGTTGTTGAAGGTCGGCCATTTCTGGCCCCAGGAAGTCGAATGAGTCAGAAACAGCGGGGGTGGTGGTAGGGTCAGAGGAGGGGGCGTGGTCAGACGGCTGAAATCAGAAGCATGCAGGTCATGCAGACAACAAAAATGCATCATTCCAACAGAAAACATTGAAGTGCACAGAAGACAACAGTTAGTTAGTGAGTGATATTACATAAATAGGTGACAACAAGAAATTATCCAGAGTGATAAAGGATAGGTGGATGGATGGATTATGGATGAAAGGGATCTGTCTCAACATAAATCATCAAACATTCGTAAGTCTTGTGTGTGACATCAATTGGCAGATATACAAAGTAACAACATAAAACAGTCATTCACCGACCTGCCCCCAGCCCCAATTTCAACTGTAACTAGATGCGTAGTTACTATTTGGTACTATGATTGATCGAAGTTTAACATCTATTCCAATAGTGAGGAATCCCAAAATCATAATATATATATTTCTATATAAATATTTACATGAATTTGAAGCTCGTGTGTTAATATATTGGCTTTTATTATAGGAATGAATGGCCTTTTTGTGGAATTTATCGGGGTATAAACTTGGAAAAGATCGCGGGTGGAATACTGGACGAAGGCCGGAAGGCCTCGTCCAGTATTCCCGCGACTTTTTTCAAGTTTATATCCCCGATAAATTCCACAAAAAGGCCCTTCATTCCTTATAATTCCAGCATTTGAAATAAATTCATGAAGAAAATGTGTTTATTTTCCGTTTTCTTAAGAATTATTTTAACTGCGCCTCACGGTTATGGAAAGTAGTTTGGCGTGGGAGTTTACTGGGATATAAATTTTGGACAGAGACTTGCTACGGGCCAATCAAATGTTAGGGAATTGTGTAAATATGTTTGTGCTGGAATTATTAATTTATATTTTTTTTTTTTTTCATTTCATTTTATTTATAGTATTTGTTGCCATTACAAAAAACATAAATGTCTAGGGGATGCATTTTTAAACGTATCAAACACTAGTTTCAACACTACAGACCACTTTAGCAGTGTTTGCAAACAGCATAGATCCAGATGAGCAGGCTCGTAACGATCCCAAAATAATATATATATTTCTATATAAATATTTACATGAATTTGAAGCTCGGGTGTTAATATATTGGCTTTTATTATAGGAATGAATGGCCTTTTTGTGGAATTTATCGGGGTATAAACTTGGAAAAGTCGCGGGAATACTGGACGAAGGCCGGAAGGCCTCGTCCAGTATTCCCGCGACTTTTCCAAGTTTATATCCCCGATAAATTCCACAAAAAGGCCATTCATTCCTTATAATTCCAGCATTTGAAATAAATTCATGAAGAAAATGTGTTTAATTTCCGTTTTCTTAAGAATTATTAACTGCGCCTCACGGTTACGGAAAGTAGTTCGGCGTGGGAGTTTACTAGGATATAAATTTTGGACAGAGACTTGCTACGGGCCAATCAAATGTTAGGGAATTGTGTAAATATTTTTGTGCCGGAATTATTAATTTATATTTTTTTTTTTTTTCATTTCATTTTATTTATAGTATTTGTTGCCATTACAAAAAACATAAATGTCTAGGGGATGCATTTTTAAACGTATCAAACTCAAACTGTGCCTTAGAACAGAGTATGCTCATCTCATCCAGGCACAGGATCTACACTGCAAATATATTCTTATATTTTTTGGTTTACAAACCCTCTTTAACCCTTTAAACACTACAGACCTGTATAGTGGTATTGGGAAAAATGATGATCCAGATGAGCTGGTTCGTGAAAAGCAGTCTCATCAGGATCTGCACTTTTTGCAAGTACAAGTAATTTTCATATTTTTCATAAATGGACTAGTCTGAAAATCATTTTGTGATGATTGGATTGGTTGCAAAATTAACATCAAAATCCATTCCAGTTACTATGGGGTGAAAGGGTTAAAATTAAAACCAATTATTATTAATTTTGCAAATAAATACGTAAGAGTCAATTTCAGATACTGAGGGCAGACATCATGAGTCAGTTTAGTGGTATTTGGCAAAAGCAAATTAATCTGCATATTTTAATCTCTGTTCGCCCCTAAAATAATTTGCAAAATTTATATTTTATTCAGAATTGTTAAAAACATTTTTAGAAACAACAACATTTTTTACACTACTGTTTACATCAATTTCAAAATTTTATTCCAAAAATTATGTTTCATTCAAAATAGTGTATTTCATTTATACATCACATATTGCCTATACAATTATACATTAATTAGTATCCTAGGATTGCGGAGAAAGCATATATCAATATTTTTTTTATTCCTTTCCTCGATTCCAAAATTTTAATGAGAATCGACTAATTAATTTTCTCAAGCCTTAATTAACCTTTTCAACACTACAGACCACTTTAGCAGTGTTTGCAAACAGCATAGATCCAGATGAGCAGGCTCGTAACGAGCCGTCTGCACACAACAATTGTCGTCTGCTGTTGCTTTTATATCTTGCCTTATTTCTCAATAAAAACATGTCTTGACAGTACTTCAGAATCATTTCCAATGGAAATGATTTTGAAGTGCTGTCAAAGCATGTTGTAAATTATTCTAAAGTGCTGTCAAAGCATGTTTGTGATGACAAAAATGTAAAATAAAAAATAAACAGCAGATGACAAAAATTGTGTAATTTAAGATCGCGGTGTAAGGGTTAATACTGACACAATTCCAAGATCAATACCCAGGGGACGTTATCTCCAGGGATGTTCAGTACAATGGGTATGGATACTGCCCACTCAGTGCACTTACGTAAATAGGCTTTATTGATTAGCGAGCTAATTAACTTATGAGTGGTCCATCAACAGCTAGTCATGGGTATAGAATAAGGATTATTCTCACAGCCTCCAGTATTGAAGTCCAATGCCATAGAGATAAAGAAAATATTTATATTTTTCGGCAGAAAAATGTTGATGTTTGTTTGTTTGTTGGTGTTTAACGGCCTATCAACAGCACAAAATCAGAACGGAATATTTACATTGAGAAAAAATATATTCAACCCAGAAATAGAATAACCTGACCTGGGATTACGAATAATTGTAATACTGAATCTTCAGCATCTAATGGGTTAAAGGCGAACGGTCCAGAGCAATAACTCGCAACCATTAACAATATTTCTCCAGTCTTAAAGGCACTGGGTCTCAGACTTGCCTAGAAAGTGATAAAACAGATAAGAAAAAAATTAGATTTATATCGTATTTTTGAACACAATTGTACCTGTAAGTTGCCTGGAAAAGTAAAGTCACGAAATGTCCTTACTGGTACATGCATAGCGAAAATGCAAAATTATGTGAAGCCAAATTATATCCCCTGCTTATCACCGTTTGTAAAAGCATGTTTTGGGAATGTGATTCAATAAAATGGCGCAATTGATTAGAAAATGTAATTTACTGCGCTTGAAGCGAAACACCACATATTGGATATCTGAGACAGTCACTTTCAATAACTACTAACAACATATATATGAACTAAATTGTTAATTAAATTTGGTGCCATTAAATGACAAAACATAAGTGAACATAAAACAATGACCATGCAGATGAACGTATGAAACTCACCATGATTTATGCATAATGTAACGATGTCACGTCACTCATGTGATGGTCGCTGTGTGTCTAAATTTAGTACTAGTCGGAAAAATGGGATCATATGGCTGTCACTGGAGAAATGGAGCTTACGAGTATTGCGACCAGTGTAGATCCTGATCAGTCTGATCAGGATCTGCATTGTTCGCCATTCAATCCATCAATGCAACACGCGTCAGATTTATAACAAGCAATATAGATTGTTATCAGGTTACAGAAATGCCCTATTTGATTAGGAGCCACACTGGTCACAAATCCCATAAGCCCCGTTTCTCCAGTCACAGCCACAAATGGTTTCAGAAACAAGTGATGAAATGTTGACATCATTTATACATAAAATTTTCCATACATATTAAAACAGGCATGCACAACAGATTTTGATGATAGATGGTGCCTCAAAGATTATAATTTACTTGTTTTATAGTCACACAAACAATTTATTTATTATACTGGAGATTTTTTGCAAACATAACAATTGCGATATATGACCAACAACAAAATGTGGCCTGTCGGCACACAGATTGGAGAAACTCTGACAAACTTCTTAACCGGACAGACAGACGGACGGACGGATCCACAGTCCAAACACTATATTTCTCCAGGCTCTGAGATCTGTGTGCAAAATAAAACCAGAGCTCCAGATGCGTATTGGCGTATTTTACGCACTTCTTTCAGCCATATACGCATTGCACTGCATTGATTATCAAAAGAGCAATGCGAATATACGTATTGATTTTCAAATAGAGTAGTGAAAATACAATCATAAAGTTGAAAATTTACTTAGTTGAACTGCAAAACGCAAAGTGTTTGCTTTTTGCAGCTGAAATAAGTGAATTTTTAAATTTGTTATATTTTTATCCTTTGTTCCCGGTTTAATAAGGAAGAAAATCAATAATATATTTGTAAAAGTAAAATATGCATTGAATTTGAAATCTGGCGGTATAATACTCTTTAGAGACAAAACTCATCTAGAGCTCGAATAAAACCCATAAAATGGAGGTCCATATTTGCTGTGCAAGGTTTCCTATACATGTACGGAGATCTGTCATTTTTAGAAGTAACAAGAAATGCGTCTGTCGAACGCGGATGCCACCTGCCGCATATTTGAGAAACTGTGACAAATTGGTTAACCGAAAAGTGTGACGGACGGACAGACAGACAGACGGATGGACGGCGGACGGACGGACGGACGGACAGACAGACGGTCCGAACACTATATGCCACCTGTTTCTTCGAAACCCGGTGGCATAAAAATATAAACTATTCTATAAAACCCATGTCAAACATTACACCACCAGTTACTGACAATTTGATCCCATATCCACATATACCTCACTGAATAAGTTTAGCGATTTCACATGTCGAATGGATTACGTCCCTTGTGCCAGATATTGGTACCCATATCTGTACTGTGGGTTAGTGGATAATGAAGAAGGTGATCGGCGGTGAGTGTCTCACCCACGAAGGTCAAGGTCACCTGACTGACACACGGTGACCAATGTGATGAAGCTAATAACGAAGTTTGGTAAAGATCCGACCAACGAATCAGGAGATATGTAACATTTAGATGTAAGTCCAAAAGAGTTTGGAATTACATGCAGGGATTCCGCTGGGGAAAATAAAAAAAGTAATAACAAATAGGATAAAAATAAACAATTGGCGATAAAAAATTACAATTTTCGAAGAAAAGAAAAAGGATTTTTCTTTTTTTCGAAAATTGTAATTTTTTATCGCCAATTGTTTATTTTTATCGCCAATTGCGAAAGTGGCGATCGCCAGCGGAATCCCTGTACATGTAATACAAGATGGCAGTGACCAACGTGCCGACTCAGACAACACAACTGGTGCTACACTGCGCTCCAGTGGAAATGTTTCAAGTTGAAATAGGCGCCGGATTCCTGACAAATTCCCATTCAGCTACATGCAGAAGATACTGCATAAAAACATTTTCGTCTAGTACATGTAACCGGCGCAAGAAATTTGCACGAGTTACTAGACAAAAAATGTGTTTATATGATAACTCTAAGTAGTGTGGAGTGGCAGGCAACTCAGGAAACTAGTGCATTTTTCAACGTGAAAATCGATGAAATTGAATGCAGAAATTGATATTTTCCCAGGGCAGGATACTCCCGCACCCCTTTCCAAAGTCATTGTATAATGCAATGTGCCGACTATATCGCGCAGTCCGTAAGCGGGCGCGAGAAATGGGGCTCATGGGTTTTGTGAGCAGTCGGACGAACGTACAGAACCGCAAGAGCAACGCAATATGCCCCCCTTGCTATCGCATAGGGGACATAACAAGTCAAAGATGAATGCAGAAATAACAAAATTGGCTGGCCACATGATGAGAAGGCTGTATGTATGGCACATATATAAAATATATGTATGAGACGAGCCATCGGATTTTCTACCGAAGAAGATGGGCAAATTGTTACAGAAACTGTGATATTTTCGTAAATGATGTCGGATGTTGACGAAATTTTCATAGCAAATGCGGAATTCTATCCGCATTTGCTATGAATATTTCGACAATTTCTGACATCATTTACGGAAAATATTGCAAATATTTGTCATCAGATATCCCACATATTCTTAGGTACAAATTCGCATGACTCACGTATGGGCTCCTGTATGAGAAAGTTAGGGTCACAGTTAGGGTCGTGGGTTTGAATCTCAGGCAAACCATAACAAATATTTTTAACAAATTAAAATATTGTATTGTGATATTTCTATCTAGGCCTAAGTGTTTATTCCTGCAAGACAAGCCTGTTGAACAGTTTTCAGCAATAAATATAGTTTTAGAAACAAATAGCATTCATTAGCAAGAAAGAAATGATTGATGTACGTACATTTGTATGCCAATGTGGTTATAAAATGATTAAGAAATGAGTTTCAATGACTTTGTACATGTTTGTACAAAGAGATTTATTAATTTGCTTTAAGACATTACATGTGAACACGGCCGCTAAAGATTTTTCAACATCGGCTGGCAGTGTAAATGTTATTCTAAAATTAAATTGTACACTTTCATCTTAGTCTTATGAAGACTTTACATGTATGTGAAACCAGCCCAAGATAAACCGAAGCTGGCACAACCAAAATAAATTTTATTTTTAATAATGTATTATTTCATGCCATTTTTGGAATAGTATACCACTGTTATTAAATTGAATAGTAGACCAAGCAGCCTTAGCAGTCATGTGCAGTTCTGTAGCCTATTTCATCAACATTGCAAAGTATACTTATCTAGCGAGTATACTTTGAGGGAGTAAGCATTTATTTTTCCCGAAATACATTATTTTTATAGAACTAACCACTGCATAATTATATTTGATGATTAAAAGAATGCAGAATTATTATACTGAATTTATTACATTATCACAGCCAAAATGGCTGTGATAATGTAATAAATTCTTATTTTGGCTGTGATAATGTAATAAATTCAGTACATGCATAATAAAAAATAATAAATTATCCTCAAATTTAAAATTTCTCCCTCAAAGTATACTTTGCTAGAAAAGTATACTTTGCAATGTTGGTGAAATAGGCTACAGGTATATACCATAACCAGAACTGGCATCAATAAAAGGAGCTAATCCCCTTGTGGCAGCCTTGATAAAAAACAAAACAAAATTCCCTAGTGACCTTGAGCAGGTTGGACGTTAAAAAACTAGAAATGTGGCCTGATAGCACACGAATACCCCTACTGGCAGCCAAAGAAAACGAGGAAAATTTGAAAACACAGAGGGCCAGAGAAGCGTGGATTTGTCACAGCATGAAAGCAGACCATCAGAGCAATGGGTGTGTGAAATATCAAGAAGATCCATGAAAGGAAACAGACATCATAAGACACTTACCAGAGTTTGGAATGCACCAAGTATGTGACATTGACCCTAGGCTTAGCGGGGGCAGTATGATCGTGGATTTTTCGCAGGGCGGTAGAGGACCATTAGAGCAATGCGTGTGTGAAATAACAAGCAGATCCGCAAGGAAACAGAAATTATAAGATGTTTACCTGCACGTTAAAGTTTTGAATTTATCAAGTATATGATCTTGACCCTGAGCTTAGCGGGGGCGGGACGATCGTAGATTTGTCACAGGACAGTAGAGAACAATTAAAGCAATGCATGTGTGAAATATCCAGCAGATCCGTGCAAGGAAACAGACATTACAAGACATTTACCCGAGCGTTAAGGTTTCAAACACACCAAGTATGTGACCTTGACCCCGGGCCTAGCAGGGGCGGGACGATCGTGGATTTTTCGCAGGGCGGTAGAGGACCATTAGAGCAATGCGTGTGTGAAATAACAAGCAGATCCGCAAGGAAACAGAAATTATAAGATGTTTACCTGCACGTTAAAGTTTTGAATTTATCAAGTATATGATCTTGACCCTGAGCTTAGCGGGGGCGGGACGATCGTAGATTTGTCACAGGACAGTAGAGAACAATTAAAGCAATGCATGTGTGAAATATCCAGCAGATCCGTGCAAGGAAACAGACATTACAAGACATTTACCCGAGCGTTAAGGTTTCAAACACACCAAGTATGTGACCTTGACCCCGGGCCTAGCAGGGGCGGGACGATCGTGGATTTATCGCAGGGCTGTAGAGGACTGTTAGAGCAAGGTGTGTGTGAAATATAAAGCAGATCCGTGCAAGGAAACAGAAATGATATGACATTTACCTGAGTGTTAAGGTTTCGGGACGGACGGATCATTCAGTGACGCGGGCATAATAGTGTTACTAACGGATGTACACACGTACGTGGACTAATGCTATATCCCCATTGCCTATCGGCGAGAGGATAACAACCCTAAATATTTGGACAATTGATTCTGAGGAAACGCATATAAATATTTGGTTACCCACAACGAAGAGTGTCCCAATATAGGTTAGATTATTTGTCTGGTTTATCACAATAATAATGTATTTGGACACAATTTGTTTTGGGCAACCCCTATTTCACCCTTAAACCGCTATCTTACTTTTTTTGTCGTCTGCTGTATTTTCTATTTTCCATTTTTATCATCAAAAACATGCTTAGACAGCACTTCAGAATCAATTAAATGATTCTGAAGTGCTGTCAAAACATGTTTTTATTGAGAAATAAGGCAAGATATAAAAGCAACAGCAGACGACAATTGTTGTGTGTAGCGGTCTAAGGGTTAATAGGGGTTTCCCGAAACAAATGGTGTCCGAATACCTAGTGTTATTATTATACACTGGTAGCCACTCTACCTGTGCTTCCAACAAGGGCAGAAACGAAAACAGAACAGCCACTGCGGTTGTAACATTTTTACCCAGGGATTATAAAATCATTGGAAATGATTCTAAAGTGTTGTCAAACCATATTTTTGATCAGAAAAATGGAAAATAAACAGCAGACGACAACTTTTAATGCAGCATTGAAAGGGTTAACTAGCATATTATCCAACATCTTAGTCGTACGAAGTTTAGTGTAACGGGCCTCCGTTGTACAACCGAGTGACAGTGAGTAAGTAGAAGAAGGAAAGCAATCAGTGTTACACTTCACCCGCCAAAACATCCAGCGCTCACAACTGACACATGTCGTGGAGAATACCAGGATTTAGGCAGGATCACCAGGGTCTGTGCTTATTAACCCTTTCAACACCACAGACCTGTATAATGGTATTGGCAAACAGTGTAGATCCAGATCAGCCGGCTCGTGACGAGCCGGCTCATCAGGACCTGCACTTTTTGCAAGTAATTTTAATATTTTTGAGAGCAAAAACACCCCATTTTCATAAATGGACTCGTCTGAAAATCATTTTGTGATGATTGGATTGGTTGCAAAATTAACGTATCAAACTCCATTCCAGTAATCCAGTTACTTAGGGGTGAAAGTGTTTTAACATTCTGAGTATGTACTCTGTTCTTGTGCTTGAAATCAGGAAGTTTTATTGATCATGTTAACACAAGGCGAGTGATTGTCTTGCCCAGGAAGGTCAGACGAACAACACTGGATGGATCGATATCAATGTCAGGAAACTATTGATGACGTTTGTAAAGATCGGACTAGTGAAGTGAAAGTGAATGTGTTTATATATATATCAGGAGATATACAAAATGTGGACGTACGTTCAAATTTGTTGATGCCGACAACGCATACATTGCCTCCGGAATATGACTATCTCTCACTGTCCAATAATGTGGGCAAGACAAAAACTGCCTGATTTCAAGCACAACTTTGACGTACGTAACCAGAAAGTTACATATTAAAGCACAAAAGCCAAGTCACGCCTCTTCAGCCAAATAAGGATAGAACTTTTGTTAAAACTTTCATCCCCAAATATCTGAAATTGATTGTTCCATATACATTTTCAGTAGCCTATTTCACTAAAATTACAGAGAAAACTTTAAGGGAGAAATTTTCAATTTATATCTATTAATTTTGATTATACTCAATTTATTACATTATCACAGCCATTTTGGCTGTGATAATGTAATAACTTCCGTATAATAATTCTGCATACTTTTAATCATCAAATATATGCAGTCGTTAGTTCTATATGAAATAATGCATTTCGGGAAAAATAAATGATTACTCCCTGAAAGTATACTTTGCTTTGTTGGTGAAATAGGCTACAGATTCTTCCGTTATCATCAGGCAGAGGTCCAGATAAGTTCTGTATAACAAGTATAATACTCCCTGATTTCAAATTCAAATAAGTGGATTTTCAAACTGTTGTGCCTATTTTGTAGTGGTCTGTGAGGCTGAAAGTTAAGTGTTAGAAGCAGTGGCACTGTTTACCATTAAGTTATACAAATACAGTCAATTTGGGTATATTTTTTACGAGCTCAATGGTAAACAGTGTAAATCCTGATCTGAATATGTAGACACACAGGCCAATCTGGGGGCCATTTCACTAAACTTTGTATGACTAAAATGTTCGTAAGTGCAAATTAAGGATCGTCTGGAAATTTCAATTGATGGATTTACATTTATTGATCATAGGCTGCATATGCAGCCTATGCTCAATAAATGTAAATCCAATAATTGTTTACAAGGAAACGCTGTTAATGTGAAATTACAGAATTTTGCACTTACGAACATTATAGTCGTACGAAATTTACTGAAACGGGCCCCCCTGGTGCTATGGCCATGAAGGCATTAACGCTCTTTTGTGATGGCGTGTCACACATGTAGCTGTGACTCGAGAAATGAGGATGATGGAATGTGTGGCCAGTGTTCCTCCTGATGCAATAGCACACTCCTGTAGGGCGATAACAGAGCTCCAAATAAGATGCGGATTTGCATATTTTACACACTTATTTTAGCTGAATACGCATTGATTATCAAAAGAGGGAGTACAAAATACTGAGAAGAATGTAAAAATGATTTTCAAATTGAGTAATGAAAATACTGTAATAAAATTTACTTAGTGGAGCTGCAAAAAGCAAACACACAAGTGCATTTTTAAATTTGTTTTATTTTTTATCATTTGTTCCCTGTTTAATAAGGAACAAGAAACGATGCAAAGCCACGAAGGCCAGGTTGTTTCCAAGCATAGACACTTGGATAACATAATTATACCCACTTTTTGTAGACTAGATGGCCGTGGCCTGCATGTCGCGCCTTGGGGCGAGGCATGGACACTAAAAAAATAGATATAGTAGATGGGAAAAAAACTAAAAAACTAAAAAACTTTAAACCGGACACACAGACGTACGTATGCCAAAATGCCAACGATATCGCGCATTCCGCAAGCGGGCGCGACAATGATGATAAACACCCATGTGAAGTATCAAGGTAATGGGTGAAGTAGTTGCAGAGATATAGTACACAAAAAAACTTTAACAAACAAATTCAAAGTAATTTGACCTTGACATTGGGCACAGGGGCCGCACGGTTGGGGGGGTAGAATGAAAATATGGATGATGATAAACACCCATGTGAATTTTCAAGGTAATGGGCGAAGCAGTTGCAGAGATATAGTATAACGAAAAACTTTTAACCAATAAACTTTAACCAGTTAAAAATTTAACGTCCATTACGTAGAAATAATAGGCAAAGGTAACAAAAATGGTCACATGTTGGAGAGTTGTATGTGGTGGGCACCCCTTGGTTATGAAGCTGTGCAAGTTTGGTGGTCCTAGGTGGTACTGTACCAAAGAAATGGACTTAAACACGAAAACTTAACATTGTAAACGCGAAAAATTAACATTGAAAATGGCTATGGCCAAGTCGACTGCGCGGAAAAAATGGGTCAAGTTCAAAAAAAGGTAATATGTTGGATAGTGATATGTGGTGGGCACCCTTTGATTATGAAGCTGTGAAAGTTTGGTGGTCCTAGGTGGTACAGTAACAAAGAAATGGACTTAAACACGAAAACTTAACATTGATTGTGGACGCCGCCCGCCCGCGCTTTCGCCAATCCAATAGCCTGGATTTTTCCCCCAAAAAAACCTGGCTAATAAAATCAATAATATATTTGTAAAAGTAAAATACACATTGAATTTGAAATATGGGGGTATAATACTCTTTAGATAAAAAACTTATGAGGAGCTCTGTGATGATGATCTATATTGCTCGTTAGAAGCAGGATGGGTGTTTCGTCGATGGAATTACGAACAGTGCAGATCCTGAACAGACTGTGCGGATGCACAGGCTGATCTGGATCTACACTGGGCGCAAAACCCATAAGCTCCGTTTCTCCAGTCACAGCCACATACAGGTGGAGGAAGAAACTAAATAAAACTCAAACATAAATGAAGGGAAGAGACTCGCATTCAAGGAAAATAAAATAAAATTAAAATAAAATAAATATCGGTAGGACTAGGAGTTGAAAAATATGCAAGACGGTCGCAAATTAAGCAAACTACAATCCATTTTATTTATTTAGTGTGTTGTGTATTATACATACAACATATATTGCAACACTGCCCGCTATTTGGCATCAATTGTTAAAACTAAAGTCCTTGTGTGAATAAAATGCATATTATAAAGCTTGTAAAAGCATTGTCCATGTAAATACATAATATAAGTACACCAGAATTGATTATAAATAATATCAAGGGTGTAATGAAGTTAGCAAGTTTGCTATCTAAAAGTTCCTATTAATAGAACACAGAGTTGAGGTTACTGGTATGGATACGGCTGATATCAGTGTGAACTACTCAAAGTCTGCTACATAACTGTTAACTAGGTATGTCATCTCTCCCTTCATTTAGCATTGACACAAAACCTGCGCGGGTTTTCGCAGCGTCGTCGGCGAACCTTCTCGCTTCGGTGTGCGTGTACCCGAGCTGGTGCCCGCGGAACTTGTGTGCACCACGTTCACGGGGATTTGTATTGCCTTCGAGGTTCCGTGGGCCGAATGCTTTACACTGTCACCACCGGACACGGTCACTCGATTGTCTTTAGATATTGCTAGCCCCACCTTGGGCGGGGGTGAAGGTTTTGACATGGCTATTTGAGAGAGAGTACGGGTTTGTTTGGCGGTATAGGGGGCGGGACGCCGCGGCCGATGGCCAACACTTTACGTGGGGACACGGGGCCTGACAGGATAGACGTCGGGCTGCCCGTCTGAACAGAAATCCGGCCACCTGCGGACAAGCCGCCACTGGCTCCCAGGGACACGTTCAGTTTCTGTGGTTCATGAGACACTTCACTTTGTGAGGTTTTCGTGCGACCTATCAGCGCCCACCGGCCCTATACGCTCCAGCTTGGTATCGCTGCCCAGGTAGTGGTGGCCACTCCGGTCCATGGTCACAGGCTGGGGGCTTGCGTGTCGACTCCCATCCCGTCTCCGCACGGTCAGCTCCGACGGACTGTGTCTCGGCGAGAGGCCAGCCTCTCGGTCTACCACAGCCGACTCCAATGTTGACTTCACTGACTTAGATTTTCCTGAAGGTGAATTTGAATGAACACTAGACGGCATCCACGCTTGACTTCGATCACTTCTCTCCACCGTGACCTTGCCGTGCGGCGACGATACTGCTGACTTTATCTCTATGTTCTGATACGAGTCCTTTGCCTTACCTCCTGGTTTATGTGAGTTCTCCACCTGCCACTGGAGAGCGTCCACCTGAGCCTGTAGGTCCTTGTTTCGTGCCTCCTCGCGCTGTAACTTGTTGCGCAGCTGCTCCCGCTCTATCTCAAACTCACTGATCTGTTTTCTCCAGCGTCGCCTCCATCTTCAGTGACTTCTTACTCTCCTGCACGAGCCCCTCGGCCATGTTCATTGCCTTGTGTTTCTCCTCGCTCAGGCAGGTCTCAGCCTCCATCGCCTTCTGTTTCTCCGCTATCATAGTCTCTATCAGCTTCTTGCGTTCCTTGATCAGCATCAGAGCCACTTGTTTATGCTTCGCAGAGTTGGCGCGCTCCTCTTCAAGGCTCGCCAGGGTTTTCTTCAGATCTTTCTCCATCTTTTTGGTATTAGCTTTCTCAAAATCAACCTGGAATAGATGTAATATGGTCACACCTGTGCTAAAGGCCACCTCACAATAGCAATTACATATCTACAGCAGCCGCAATTTTGTTTTCCCAATTATTCAATTACTACATAAATGAACCTGCAAACAAAGACTACATGTTTCTCTTCACATGGCCGACCTTTATTCACAGATTTGACTGCAGTTGACAGTGTCAGTAGGGGTAGTTGCAGGCATTAACTCTGCAAAAACTCCCGTATGGGAGTTTTGCAGAGTTAATGCCCGCAACTTGAGGAGGAGGGTACTTTCACTTTCATTTCTTTTTGGCTACTTTGGAGTACCGTAATAACCCTAAATATTTGGAAAAAGTTTATTCTTGGAAACGCACATTAATATAAGGTTTCTTGCAGCAAGTAATGTCCAACTATTTACGGTTAGTATGTTTGTACTTGTTTATCTCTCAATCATCGCATAAAATATATTTTGGGGAAACATTATTTTATAGTAGATTCCCAAAACAAATGTTGTCCGAATATTTAGGGTTATTACAGTATATAATAATGGATCTGTTCAACAGCAATGTCATGGGGCTGTGGCTGGAGGAATGTGGCTTATGGCATTTGTGACCAGTTGAGATTCAGGAAGTGCACTTCTGCAGTCTGTTCGCTATATAGAAACATTATGGCCGTTTCCATGGCTGAGAGGTGAACAGTGCAGACATTCCGTCAGTCACTGACACAATTATTTCCCCAACGCGCCATAATACAGCGAAATAGTATACACTTATTTCATGGTCATTTCGGGAAGAGTCAAAACTATTGTTACGAGGTGCTGCGGACGACCCGAGGTATTATTGCCAGAGGCTGAAGGACGAGGCGCAGCTGAGGGTGAATATAGCTCCAGACGGGCAATCATATCGACTGTGTAGAATCACAATAATGCATTTGTCATACCGCAGTTTCTTTATATTTCTCCATAATTTAGTTTTTATAAGTGTATTGATACTATGTTTTTTTTAAAATGTCATAGAAATATGGAGCCAAACGGCATTGACGTTACAAATATTATCCTGACATAAAGAAGTAGAAATTTGTTAATCATTTGACAATTTCTGGACCAATTTTCAAAATTAACTTTTGTTAGTCATTATCAGTCCCTATGACAATGTTTCGGAAGAGATATAAACAAAATTGTTTTCGATACCGTCTTAAACCATCGTCATTTTTATTTGCGCCATATGGACGGACGAGCTTGACAAGGTAATATGGGCTCATATTACCCGTCAAGCTGACCAATCAAATTGTGAGAAACTTATCTGCGGTATGACAAAGACCATTATCAGGCTACAGGAGGGTGCCTATTGATGAGGAGCTAGACACGCCATAAATCCAATAAGCCCCATTTCTCCAGTAACAGCGAGAAATTACCTCCTGTTTGAGCCTCTCCCGTTCCTTCTCCAGCATATAGGTGACGTCGTCTCCCTGAGCCGTGTCCTGGGCATGCTTGTGTTTCTCATCATCCAGCTCGGAACACACCTGTGGGATTGAGTGATTGATTGCAGAGCTCCCAATAGCGAGTTTATGCCACAAGTAATAGTAATTTGACTCCTCTATCAGCAGTCATTTCGTCAAATTGATGTCATTTGATGTATAATTTCAGCAAACAAACGTTCTACTATTTAATTAACATTTCAAATTATAATATTTATAGCTTACAAATTATCTATTTCGGAATATTTATCAAAGAAAATTGTAAAATCTAGGAGCAAATGCAAAATGTAAATATGAATTACTGAAGTCAGAAAATACCACATAACAATCACGTTAGGAGTCAATTCTTAAAGGTACATGCCCACTCAGTAGGCACAAAATGTTCTTTATAGGAATTAAACTAGATTGGTCAGTAAGCGAGGCTTACGAAATACCCCGCGAGTGGGCCCAGGTACCCCTAAAATATGTACAAATTTCCAAGTGTGTGGGCTTGTGACCTTGACTCTGGGATTAGCGCGAGCGGCATGAACGTGAATTTGTCACAGGGTGGTAGAGGTTCATTGGAGCAATGAGTGTGTGAAATGTGAAGCAGATCCGAGCAAGGAAATAGAAGTTATAACCGATTTCTCTGATGTTAAGTTTTGTAAAGAGACTACCGTATAACCTCGAATTAATAACGCCCCCGGAGGCGTTACATTTTACAAAGGGGGGGAGGGGGGGGTGGGGGGGGGGGGGGGGGGGGGGGGGGGGGGGTTTATTTGTCACAGGGTGGTAGAGGTCCATTGGAGCAATGAGTGTGTGAAATGTGAAGCAGATCCGAGCAAGGAAATAGAAGTTATAACCGATTTCTCTGATGTTAAGTTTTGTAAAGAGACTACCGTATAACCTCGAATTAACGCCCCCGTAGGCGTTACAATTTTGGGGGGGGGGGGGGGGGGGGGGGGGGGGGGGCGTTTATTAGCCAGAAAAAAAAAAAATAATAATTACCAAGGACCGCCAATTTCAAACACAAATAAGGATTTAAGGATTATTTGTGTTTGAAATTGGCGGTCATTGGTTAAAATTATATATATATTTTTTTTTATTTTTTATTTTTTATTTCGGGGGGGGGGGGGGGGGGGAGGGGGGGGGGGGGGGGGGGGGGGGGGTTTATTAGCCAGTAAAAAATTAAAAAAAATAAATAAATTACCAAGGACCGCCAATTTCAAACACAAATAAGGATTTAAGGATTACTTGTGTTTGAAAATTGGCGGTCATTGGTAAAGAATTTTTTTTTTTTTTTTTGGTGGTGGGGGGGGGGGGGGGGGGGTGGCGTTATTACCCAGAAAAAAAAAAAAAAAAAAAAAATAAAAAAAAGAAAAAAAAGAAAAAAAAAAAAAGAAAAAAAAACATTTTTTTTTACCAAGGACCGCCAATTTCAAACACAAATAAGGATCTACGGATTATTTGTGTTTGAAATTGGCGGTCATTGGTAAAAAACACATTTTTTTTTATTTTTAGATTTGGGGGGGGGGGGGGGGGTGGTATTAGGAGGAGGGGCGTTTAATTCGAGGTTATACGGTATGTATGTGACGTTGACTCGAGATCAGCGGGGATTTGTCACAGCATATGAAATATTAAGTATTTTCAATGAAAGAAATAGAAGTTATAACTTATTTCTCTGATGTTAAGTTTTGTAAAGAGACTAAGTATTTGACCTTGACATTGGGATCAGCGGGGGTTGGACGGTCATGGATTTGGCACAGCATGGTATTAGAGCCTTACAGGAATGCATGTGTGAAATATTAAGAATTTTAGATGAACGAAATAGAAGTTGGAACAATATTTCTCTGATGTTAAGTTTTGTAAAGAGACTAAGTATTTGACCTTGACCTTGGGATCAGCGGGGGTTGGACGGTCATGGATTTGGCACAGCATGGTAGTAGAGCCTTACAGGAATGCATGTGTGAAATATTAAGCATTTTAGATGAAGGAAATAGAAGTTATAACAATATTTCTCTGATGTTAAGTTTTGTAAAGAGACTAAGTATTTGACCTTGACCTTGGGATCTGCGGGGGTTGGACGGTCGTGGATTTGGCACAGCATGGTAGTAGAGCCTTACTAGGAATGCATGTGTGAAATATTAAGCATTTTAGATGAAGGAAATGAAGTTATAACAATATTTCTCTGATGTTAAGTTTACAGACTAAGTATTTGACCTTGACCTTGGGATCTGCGGGGGTTTGACTGTCGTGGATTTGGCACAGCATGGTAGTAGAGCCTTACAGGAATGCATGTGTGAAATATCAAGCATTTTTAGATGAAGGAAATAGAAGTTATAACAATATTTCTCTGATGTTAAGTTTACGTCTGACACACGGACGGCACACGACAGGAACACCCGAAATACTCCAGTATACAACCCCCCACAACTCGTTGAAGGGGGGTATAATAAGTGTGTAATTGTGTCATTATTCCACTAAACATTACGAGAGCCTGCTATACAGATATAATTATTTAGAAATATTTATTTTACTTATAGTGACTCGCGGTGGTATCAGGCTATTTTCATATGCAAATGAGGCATGACATTTTTTAATTATTTATACTAATTAAATGCATCACCTGAAAAAAATAATATTTTCGACAGATTATAAAGTATGATCATTTCACAAAAAATAAATACAGATAATAAACAGTAATGTCCGTTAACATTTTAAGGAAACACTGTTATTGCCCCTGATATCAGCGTGGAAATTTAAATCTGATATAAAATGTATAATAATGCCAATCAATATGTGGGGTAATGGTGAAGGAGTGTTTATTTTGCCAGAAAATGTATCAGATGATGTCTCTGATATAAAGAACATTTTGTGCCCACTGAGTGGGCATGTATCTTTAAAACTCTAGTAATGGACTACTACTGTCTGTTTCACGAAACCTGCCAAAACTTTACGGCTATATAAACAATGCAAAAGCAATATTTTTTTCTATAAAACTCAATTAAAGCAAAATTTGAGAATGAGCCTTTTTTTTATTTTGTGAAATTTCGTCAAATATTGCTTTTATTACGAAAAAAAAATTTCCCCATGTTAAATCCCCATAGACATCTTCACTCTCCCCATGTTAAATCCCCATAAACATCTATGGGGATTTAACAAGGGGAAATTTTTAGAATTTCAGAAATACTTGACCGATTTTCAAAATTTAGCTTTTGTTTTCTTTTTTTTAGTTGGATCATTTCCAAGCTATCTAGCCAGGTTTCGGAGTCAATTTCCACATTTGTTCGTTTTCTGGCTCCTCCCCCAGCTCCTCCGCCGCTTTTTCCCCCTATGTTAAATTCCTATAGATAAATCAATTTTTCGTAATAAAATCAATATTTGACAAAATTTGGCGAAATAAAAAGGCTCATAGTTTTAAAGTCACTCTTTTTATTAAATTTTCGACCATGTGGTCGAAAATTTAATAAAAAGAGTGACTTTAAAACAATGTGTATTAAATGTGCTTCCCTTCGGAGGTTTTTGGAAATTATACTAAAAAGGCTCATTTTTAAATTTTGATAAAAGTTAACATTATCGAAAAAAATATTGTTTTTGCATTGTTTTATGGCCATAAAATGTGGGAAGGTTTCGTGAAACAGACAGTAGTTTCGTGAAACAGACAGTAGTTGCGTGAAACAGACAGTAGATGCGAGTTATCAAGAGCTCTGTGATTGATTGATTGAGTTTACTCCTGCCTTTATATGGGTTTATACGTGGCTGGAGAAATGGGGCTTATGGCAATTGTGACCAGTGTAGATCCTGATCAAACAGTACACTCCTGTAGCCTAATAACGATCTATATTGCTTGTTAGAAGCACGACAGATGCGTTATTTGATCAAGAGTTAGACTGGTCACAAATCCTATAAGCCCAATTTCTCCAGACACAGTCACAGTTTACATCAAGTGTTAAGCACATACACATTAGGAGTTGTGAAATATCAGCACACACCTTGTGATATCGCTTGTCTGCGGCAAGCAGCTGTTCTCTCATCTTCATCTGCGCCTTACGCTGTGTGGCAATCAGATTCTCCAGCTGTGCGAGTTGATTATCGTACATCGACTTGATTGCCGACTCGTCAAAAGCGTTGTCCTTCATGTTGTCCGAGTCTCGCTGCATCGCCGTGAATGGGTCACCCAGCCCGAACCGGCCATACTTCGCCTGGTACAGCAGCTGTTTGGCCTTCTCTGCCTGTTGATCACATGTGAGTTTGTCTGTTTAATATGATGTTTAACGGCCTATCAACAGCTAAGGTCATTTAAGGCCGGTTGACATGCGAGACACTGGTGCTGCACTCTGCGTCAGAGTAAAAGGTTTCATGTCGAAAAATGCACCGGTTTCCTGACAAAATGACATTCAGCTCTACTTAGAGCGATCACATAAACGCATGTTTCATCTAGTAACCGGCGCAAATTTCTTGCGTCGGTTACAAGATGAACATGTGTTTATGCAGTATCTTCTGCAGAATGGAAATTCGTCTGGAATTCGGTGCATATTTCGACGTGAAACATTCTACGCCGGAGCGGGGAGCATCCATGAGAAAATGCCGCATGGAGTTACCTGGCTTATCAAATCGCCGGTTAATTCCCTGATGGTTTTGAAAATGGTGTATAATTTCAGCATGCGCTGCAGAAAATGTATGAACCGGACTTCATGAATATTTGTGGCTGGGATTGATTTAGGGGATAACCATGCTTTGTTTTTCAATTTGGAGCGGTATGTGGGAGGTTTTATGATCTGTGAATCAGTTTTACGGCGACGCGTTAACAAATTAAAAAGTTAACGTTGTCAATTACGTAGAAATAATAGGTGAAGGTAAAAAAAATGGTCACATGTTGGATAGTTGTATGTGGTAGGCACCCCTTGGTTATGAAGCTGTGAAAGTTTGGTGGTCCTAGGTGGTACAGTACCAAAGAAATGGACTTAAACACAAAAACTTAACATTGTAAACGCGAAAACTTAACGTTGAAAATGGCTAAGTCGACTGCGCGGAAAAAATGGGTGAAGTTAAAAAAAAAGTAACATGTTGGATAGTGATATGTGGTGGGCACCCCTTGACACGGACGATGACGATGGAAAAAGGTGCATTAAAAATATTATTTTGCACGCTAAATGTTCCACTTTTACTTCAAATTTTTATGCACTAAATGCGCCATTTCTTTGGCCTTGTCATGTCCATTTTTAACCCTTTCATCTCTAAAGTAATTGGAATGGATTTTGATATGTTAATTTTGCACTCAATCCAATCATCACACAATTATTTTAATAACACAATTATTTTAACATTTATGAAAACGGGAAATTTTTGTTCTCAAAAATATGAAAATTACTTGCAAAAAGTGCAGATCCTGATGAGAGGCTCGTCACGAGCCAGCTCATCTGGATCTACACGTTTTTCCAATACCACTATACAGGCCTGTGGTGTTGAAAGGGTTAATCCTGGGGCAATACTAACCTTGAGGGCAGCGATAGCGATATCACGGGCTTGTAGTTCCCCCTCCAGATAACTCAACAACTGTAGAAGCTCACTGGCGCTCAACTCCATCTTCGGGTGGCGCTGAAATCACACAATAGACCAGTCCTACAATGTATCGACAGTACAATGATGATAGTACGATATCGATGCTAAGATGATGATATAATATCATAGTAACGTCATCGTGATATCGCGTCATCGTGTTATTATACCCACTTTTTTGGGAAAAAATGGGTATATTGTTTTCGTCACGAGTGTCCGTCCGTCCGTCACGTTTCTTGTAACTCGAAAAACTTTTTCACCTTCATGCCTACGCGCCTGATATTTGGTATGTACCTTCGTTATCATGTGCAGATGCGTAAAGTGAATTCGGATTTTTCATCCAACCCTTCATCATCGATTATCTCCCCCTTTCGGACTCAGAATTTCCCATTTTTTCCTTGAAAAACTTTTTCACCTTCATACCTACGCGCCTCATATTTGCTATGTAGCTTCGTTATCATGTGCACATGCGCAAAGTGAATTCGGATTTTTTAAAAACTTCCATACCTTAATACCTACATTTCTGATATTTGATATGTAGCTTTGTTATGATGCGCAAAGTGAATTCGGATTTTTGATCCGACCTTCCATTATGGATTATCTCCCCCTTTCGGACTTAGCATTTGGGGAAAGTGGGTATATTGCGATGGCGCGCCACTTCGAAACTTTTTCTTTTAGTTGCCATGTAATATCGTGATATTTCATAGTATCAATTTTGATAGCGAATCCAATGGCACAATGGAAACCAAAATGAAACCACTAGTGGATGGTAAGACGATTGGGTGTGTCAAGCCTATGATGTGATACAGTTTTAAAATTATATCTAAAATCCATTGTCGGTTTGCCCCACCCAACTGGAAACCGAGACAATGTCGCTGCCCTTGACATGCAGTGGGCCTCACTATCACGAGAACAAGTTGTGCCCGAAAATCATCCGCCGCCCATACAGCGTGGATATATACATGTAATACTCCCATTTTCAAACGGGCGTATAAAACCAGATGGCCGCGGACCGCACGTCGAGCCCACCGAGGCATTTGATGGTGTCCTAAGACTATTCTCATATTTTGTCAAAATATGTTTTTGTAAATAAATATCAATGTATTCAGGTTTTCTTTTCACATTTGTTTGATTTCTTAATAAAACATTTTGGCAACATATGAAAATCGTTTCCTTAGACAATTATGTTTTTATGAAAAAAAAAATGTTGATGCTTTTTGTCACATTTGATGTTAAACCCATTCAATTTCACTTTTTCCTTCGTTTATATGCTGTGTAGAAACGATAATTAAGAACCTTAAATTTTGTTTCCACCCCATGAAGGAACGTGAATTTATTCCTCTAAAGTTTGGTTAGTTGGCCTGTCGACGCAATGAAAACGTTAATTTACATAAAATAAATCAATAACCATCGATTACTAAAAGTGATTATAATACTGTATTATACACATTTTTCACACAGTAACTTCAAGTGTTGTCCGTCTTGGAGCCATAGAAAAGAAGAAACTGAATTCGTTTCTACACTGCATCTGCGAAGAAACGATAATTAGCATTCCTTAGATGAACACATGTCGGCAAAAAAACAAACTTGGAGGAACGCTAATTATCGTTCTTTCGTGACATAGAAATTAATTTTTAAGGTTGTGAATAGGAAAAAACGAATCTTTAGGTGTAAAATTAACGTTCCTCCGCGACGAATAAACAAACTTTATCGTTTTTAATTATAATTTCTACGTTTATTCGGCTGAACTATATCGTGTACCATAA
The DNA here is from genome assembly GCA_029237695.1 of Conchocele bisecta. Taxonomy (NCBI): domain Eukaryota; kingdom Metazoa; phylum Mollusca; class Bivalvia; order Lucinida; family Thyasiridae; genus Conchocele; species Conchocele bisecta. The sequence goes on from CM055266.1 coordinate 130,943,276, forward strand.
TGAAAATCGGTACGGACTCTATTCAAATCAACGATGTACAAAGTAATAACACAAGTGTTTTCTCCAGAGCGCGTTTTCGTGTTTTTGGCGCAGTAAAATCGTCAAGTGACGCAACAAAATTTATATATTGCGTTTTCCATGATACAAGTACTTTGTTTAGTAAGGGCTGGTTATTTTTACGTCTGACACCGTCAATGAGAAGCCATGAATCCATGAGAATTGGGGCTAAATGAAAAGGAAATATCTAAATTGTATCACTGGTTCAAGTCAGAGAAGTGCGCCAATGACATTATTTAATTATAATAGAGAAGCTGTAACACCATGGTAGTTGCGAGAAGTAGCTCTGCAATACTACAATATACTACGGTACTGTTCATAGCATACTAACATCATGGTAAAGCTATCAAATATCAATTGGTAAATTTAGTTTCATACGTGTTGTATCTCGGCCCATCTAAATATTAAATCCTGAAACTAGTGATATCCGTTTTGAATAATGTCAAGGTCGACCCACATCCGGGGACTGCGTGATGGATTCCTTTGTTTATTTTGCGGGGTTTCGGTCACATGGGCGGGCTCGACCAATCAATGACGAACCAGGATCGGTCACATGGGCGGGCTCGACCAATGAAGCACGAACCAGGAGAGCGAGAAGTAAACAATGTTTTATTGATTCTCCGGATTATCAGAGCGAAAAACATCAACAGAGCGTCATCAAGACACGTGAGTGGTTATATTTATAGGCCGAGTGATTATATAGTCCCCCCCCCTTGTTGACAATATGAATTCAGGAGGTTCCGTCAACTGGAGGTTTCGTCAATTAGGCAAAATATAGTGAAAAGTCGAGTGGTTCCGTCAACTGGTTACGGTTCGTCAATTAGGCAATTATAGTTGAATGGTATTGATCACACCTCTGCTAATTGAATTTCGCATTTTCACCAAGTAGTTGATCTTTGATCGTTTAGTAAGTATTACCGTCAAATGACCGATCAGTCAATTCGTGATGTTTCATCATGATTCAATTAGTTAATTTGTGATGATTATTTATGATTCACTCAAGCTTTTTGCCTGATCCATGTCAACTGCACAAGTGCTGAAACATATAAATGGGTGGGCAATTTGTAACTTCCTCACTACAATTCATCATGGATGATAAGTCGTACTGCGTCTTGTGTTCTGGTGTGGTTACTGCCCGTATGCATGCTATATGCTGCGGTGGCTGCAGTCGGTGGCAACATAGGAAATGTGATACTGGTATGTTTTCATTATATTTTATTAATATTATAGTGTAACTGTATTTCATAATCGTAAATAGTATGATTTTCCATAAATAAAATATAGTTTTTACAACTCCACGTTCACCGTTGGTCGCCGAGGTTACCACAACATGCCGCTAACGTATGTCTTCTATTCAACATATTGTGTATCTGTTGATGGCTTACAAATGCTGCAGAAGCGGGTGATTATACAAATATACAAAATATACACCAAGATACTTTAAAATGTTATTGAAATATATGCCATTAAATGTCCATATACAACAAATATCAACACATATCTGTCATTAATATCCACTTTAATGACCATCAATTATCTTATCAATTGTATGGCACGTGCCGGTCATTATCAAGTTTTACTCTAAATTGCCTAATTGACGAACCGGACGCATAGTTGACGAAACCTCTCAGTTGACGAAACCTCCAGTTGACGGAACCTCTGACACCCGACAATATACACTAACGTTGCCCGTCATAGGTAGTGCCTATTTCATATTAGTGAAATAACTGATCAACATGTTTCAAACTGTTTGATCAGGAGCTGTACAATTACACCAGAACCGTACCTTCAATGTATTCGTATGCATCTTGTCGACTGGGTCAAAATTCCCTTGTCCAGAACCTGATTTAAGATTCCGACCGGCCATCTTTGTTTTGACCCAGTCAGAATCAGGTAATTTTTACCTATAAAAACAACAATTACATTTAAAATCACACATCATAGTTTTACTGTGGGTTAAACAATATGTACTTATTTAGTTTATAGGCAGTTTTATACAGTGGATGCTTCAAGTATGCGTATATTTCAGTAAAATTCTTGAACATTTTTTTAACAAAAAAACAACTCAGAGGAACTGGCAGCCATTGTAAATCTTGCTAAAGTACGCAATGACGGGTTTCATAGTTAAAACACGTAAAGTGGCGTAAAGTAAAAAATCAATTTGAATGCATGTGTGATGTTTTAAGTCACGTCCAGGCAGCATAAATTGAAGAAAAACTACATGAAAAATGATGCCTTGAGATTGTTGTTGTGTGGTTCTAGGTCATAAATCACACTAAATCATGATCATACATGACGCAGAGTATATGAGTGTTGAAGCTTCATGAGTGTTGAAGCTTCATGAGTGTTGAAGCTTCATCATGAGTGTTGAAGCTTCATGAGTGTTGAAGCTTCTGTCAGGCCAGGGGAGTACCAGTACATTGGAAAAAGCAATTTGAGACAAAACAACTCTGCCAGTAGAGGCCTACACAGGCAAATGTCACAAAGTCTGAACAGATATTGCATAATTGTTGGGTCTTCTGACCATGCTCCATCTTTGTCCCTTGTTTTTGGACTAACTGCCAATTGTTTGAGGCAGAAAAATGTACTCCTCAGGCAAAACAAGCTCACACTGATCTACATGTGTAGTATTCTCATAACCATGGCCTATGATACAGAATCAAACCCAGGCCCAGATAGGACAGATATGTGTGGTATATGCACCCAAGAAGTAAAGTGGCACCCTGACCGAGGTATTTTTTTGTGAAGAGTGTAGCACATGGTTCCATGCACAATGCCAGGGGATGAGCACACTCAACTACCAATTTCACTCCGAGCACCTGATGAATTCTGGCAGTGCACAAATTGTGGAATGCCAAATTTCACTTCTTCCCTTTTTGAAAACTCCTCTATTGTTGACACAAATGCATCAATTTCATTTGACTCCTCGGATAACTCAATAGCTCAGTCTCCATCATCAGATCACCGTCCATTGCATGCGAGCACCCCAGCTCGAAATACGAATCTATCAAGTACGTCACCCAATGCTATCCACAGGAGTCGCCGGACAAAATACCCTCGTAAACAAAACTTACAACATTTAAAGATCATTACAGTAAATTGTCAATCAGTGAAAAAGAAAAACCTTGGATTTCTAGCAATGATTTCGGCTGTTAAACCTGACATAGTTCTTGGGACCGAGTCCTGGCTCAAATCTAAAATAAAAAATGCTGAAGTGTTTCCATCTGATTATAATGTCTTTAGAAATGACCACAAACGTAAAACTGGTGGTGGGGTTTTTGTCCTGGTGTCGAAGAAGTTCAGCAGTCATGATGCACTCGCCTGCTGAGCTTAAATCAGATTCTGAGTTGCTCTGGGTGGAAGTTAAACAGAAAGGCAAAAAAGACCTTCTTGTTTGTAGCACATACAGGCCTGATCGTGACTTTATATGCATTGACGAGCTACAGAGAACCATGTCACTTATTGATGTACCAAACAGTACCACCCTGATTGGAGGCGTCTTCAATCTGGGAGATATTGATTGGCAAACTCGAACAGTAAATCCTGGAGCCTCTCATAACGACGAAAGTTGTAAACTGCTAGACTTTGCTGATAGTTTTGGTCTGACCCAACTCATCCACAAACCTACACGTACTACTGACACCTCTAGCAATTGTTTAGACCTAATGTTTACTACAAACTCAACTTTAATTGAAAATGTAAAAGTGATACCCGGCTTTAGCGACCATTGTATTCCCTTTATTGACATTACCTCAAATGCAAGAATCAACCCAAAATCCACAAGAAAAATACTCCTTTTTGACAAAGCAGACTGGATTAAAATCAAGGAAGGTATTACTGCATATGGTATCAGCATCCAAACTCAACTTCAAACTTTAAGTGTCCAGGAATTGTGGGATGGGTTCAAAACTACGGTGGACGAAAATGTTTCTAAACATATCCCAACCAAAGCTGTCACCGGCAAGCAACACCTTCCTTGGCTGAGTTACGATATAAAAAAAACTGATGAAATAAAGAGACAGACTTTACAGTAAGGCAAAGAAAAGAGTAAAAATGTAAGCCAACATGAAAAATTACGGAAAATCAAGACTATGATTAAAAAAAAGACAAGAAAGGCTTACTGGGACTACATGAATAATATTATTTGTGACACAACTGAACAAAAACATGGCACAACAAAGAAGTTTTGGGGTTTTATTATTTAAAAATTTAAAAAATGATTCGTGTGGTGTGGCACCACTTAGAGATGATGGCATTCTAAAGTCTGAATCTAACGACAAGTCTGAAATATTAAATAGACAATTTTCATCGGTTTTTACTCGGAAAGATAACTCGCCCCTACCAGACCTCGGCCCAATCACATACCCGGATATGACCAAGATACATGTCACAGAGAACGGTCGTCAAAAAACTGCTCATGAACCTTAAACCCCATAAAGCGGCCGGCCCTGATGCCATTAAACCTAGACTGCTCAAAGAATGCGCCTCAGAGATTGCGCCAATTTTTATGATTTTATTTAATAAATCATTGGATAGCGGTGTAGTGCCAGCAGAATGGAATCAGGCATATGTGACTCCTATTTTCAAAAAGGGTGAACAATTCAAAGCAAGTAACTATAGGCCGGTCTCTCTGACATCTATTGCATGCAAACTACTCGAACACATGGAAGTTAGCAACATTCTGGACCATTTGGATAAATATAAAATTCTTGTAGACAACCAACACGGTTTCCGTGCCCGCCGTTCATGCGAAACCCAGCTTGTATTGTTTGTTAATGATCTTGTGCAGCACATACAGAAAGGCCAGGTTGACATAGCAATTATGGATTTCAGCAAGGCATTTGATGTTGTCGATCATGACAGACTATTGCACAAGGCATCATATTATGGCATACGGGGGCACGGGAACTAGTGGATAAAAGCTTTTCTTAGTAACCGGACTCAACAGGTGGTAGTAGATGGTGAAATCTCCACAAAAGCAGATGTACAGTCGGGCGTTCCTCAGGGATCAGTTTTGGGACCTCTTCTGTTTCTGCTCTACATAAATGACCTATCTGAAGCTATCAGCTCAAATGTCAGACTATTTGCTGATGACTGTGTGGTTTACAGACAAATTAAATCCCAGTCGGACAGTGCACAGCTTCAGGAAGATTTGGACAAGTTATCATTACGGGAGCTGAAATGGAGGATGTCCTTCAACATTGATAAATGCCACATAATGCATGTTTCAAGGTCCAGAAATGTCTCTAAGACCACATACTACCTCCAAAATCAACTTCTATCAACAGTCAAGCAAGCTACCTATTTGGGTGTGGAGTTAACATCAGATTTTATCTTGGTCTCCCCATATTAACAAAATAACAGGTAAAGCCAGCCAATCTCTGGGTTTTCTGAAACGAAACCTACACTCAGCCAAGCCAGAACTAAACAAGCTGCCTATACTTCCATTGTCAGGCCGACATTAAAATACAGCTCATCGGCCTGGGATCCATATACCCAGAAAAGATACCCAAAAGCTAGAGAAAGTACAGCGACGTGTAGCGAGGTTTGTCACTAACAATTATGACAAAAGCCCGGGCACGGTCACTAACATAATGTCGGACTTACAGTGGAAGTCATTACAGTCTAGACGGCAAAATAGCCGCCTCTCACTTTTTTTTACAAAATTGTTCACAATCACGTCGATATATCCCCAAATTTGTACTTAACTCCACACACCAGACAATCCAGACACTCACCAATTTGCCTATCAAATTCCTACAATTTCAGTCGACTACCATAAATACTCATTTTTCCCACGAACCGTCATTGTGTGGAATACACTCCCTGCCAATGTAGTCAGTGCTGACACGATCTTAGGATTTAAGTCAGCGCTGGCTGCACTGTCACTCCCATAAGTTGACACTCTGCTTTTATCTTTTAACCATTAATATCACACTTCTCAATATACATATTGTACAGGTGCATTATAGGCTTTTAATTAGTTCTTGCATATCATTTTTAGGACTGCACAATCTTATCTCTTGCCATGTCCACCAAGGTGGACTGAGTAGCTTTGGTGGCATGGCATTCACTGTACTAACCCCCACGCATTGCCATAATAGTCGGTAAACGACTGCTTGCAATTATTATAAAAGAAGAAAAAGAAGAAGAGTATATATCATGATCGTAATATATCATGGTCATAATTTACGAGTAGTAGGCCTACATATCCTGCTCATAACTGACGAACAGTATATATCCTGATCATATATAACGAACAGTATATACCCTGATGATAAATGACGAACAATATATATCATAATCATAAATTAAGAACAGTGTATATTCTGATCATAATGGACGAATAGTATATATCCTAATCAATTATACATAGTTCGCAGAAACGTACTTGTCATTTATGTGATGTAAATTTCACACAGCTGTTGGAGATATTCTAAAACGTGGTTCGCGACGGAAATCGGTATGTCGTTGGAGCCAATCAATAAGGCAACGACCTGCAAACAATAATTATGTGTATAAGACGTTAAACATTTTCGCTTGTACAGTTGAGTTCAGAAAAACGATACAACTACAATTTTTTTCATCTGTTTCGAGGTATATCGGAGACACAATATGCCTTTAAATACAAGATACATAATTGATTTTATTGACTGTGTCCCTCTTTGTGACTCGGCGAATCCCCTCAGGCTGATCAGATTTATAGCACGTGCCGAGTATTAAAATCCATTATGTCGCGCTTAATGTTTGTTGTTACGCGTAATTTATTAGCGTGCCATATGGGAGGTGTCAATGGGGGAAACTATAGCATACCTGATAAAGTGATATAGACGATGTAGGTTCTGATCAACTTGCTGATTGATCATCACATCAGTTACATACCGAAACTGGGCGGTATGGGAGAAACAGAATAGACAGACATGAGAGACGATGTAACATTTGTGACTCAGGTGATATTGAAGACGAATTTCACTTCATTTTTGTGTGCCCGGTTTACAGAGACCTACGGCTAAAATATATACCAGCATATTATAAAAATAGATGTAGTGTATTTAAGATATGTGATCTGCTACAATCCCAAAATAAGAAACATATAAACAGTTTAGCAATGTACATGTATGCGGCATTGGAATTACGTAAATCTGTATTATGATTGTATTGGCAGCAGCTTCATATTGGCATGATTGGCATACAGGAAGGGGCATTAAGATATTATTACAGGCAATGTCTGTAGTAATGTCTTGATGCCACTATGAGACTCAGCCATTGTCCATCCTCTACATGATACACATGTGCTTTGTTTACGGTTAAAATGGTGTATATAACATGACTTATTGTGGTAAGACGAGAAACTGTTTAGTTTAAGTCAAATAAATATTCTTCTTCTATATCCCCGACGAGAAAAATTAATTGTCGCAATCAGTGTAAAGCATGACCATGCAACTGCTTCACTTTCTGATTATGTTCTGGTGGTCTAGCTCAGGGACGTATGCACAACTTTAGAATACTTCAGCAGACTTGAGTAACCAGATAACTATAAGTTATATCTGTATTTGCTGAAAGATATTCTTAATGTTTCGCTTATTTAAGAGTGAACTGTGAATAGTCAAATAAGAGTACGCACACGTATACATATGTTCTTTTCGGCTGATATAGAATCTACGCTGGTATTAGAATGGTATTTCAATCGGGTTGAATTTGAATTTTCTTATATTTAATAAGGGTGGGAAATGACTCGAAGACCTTCCATACCCGGGCATGTGCCCGTAAATGATCAGGCCAATGGCCGTTGGCCCATTTGTTTCCGAATTTACTAATGTATGCGATACAGTCGAAATATGTGCATTAAACGAAGGAGACGATGAGGCGGTGAGTTTAACCTAGTTAGTTCATTCTCCTATTGCACAATGCCGATATGTCAGACCGTGAAGAGGGCCGAGTGTGCGTGCACATGATATATGGATACTCAGCCGTTACATTGTTGTATTACCAGCTAATGCTATTACAGGGTTGGACGAGGCAAGACAGACCAAGCAGAGGCGGATCCACGTGATATGGACAGATCCAACGCCCACGGAGGAGCAACAGCGCAGGCCGAGCCGGAGCCGAGCCACCGACCCACCCACAGCAGACCGGGACACCGCAGCCAGTGACAACCAGAGGCTCCGCACCGCAACCGCCACCCGCAGCGACGAGGAGCCAGGCAAGCCATGCCCAAGGCCGCCACTGGCAACACCCAGGCAGCTCATTCCGCCACAGATCCCAAGGCGCATATAGCATGACACTGTCCAGTATGCAACACAGAGTAAACGACCCGATGTCGGGTTCACAGAGGCCTAGGCCACCTCCCACTGAGTGGGTGGTAGACACGAGCGAGGCCTTGTCCCCGAGGAGGGGGGGGATTAAGTTTGTTTTATTTGGTTCTGATCTTCTCTTTATTGGTGTCGTAGGCGTCTGGCTACACCGCGAGGACCGCATCTGGTTTGTGTTTGAGTGAGCTGTGTGCATGGAAATCACAGATGCCCTTATCTGGATTGTGTATGTATATGTTGTGGGTGTGTGCCTATCTAAGTGTGTCTGTCAGGGTTATGTCCAATGTCATATTGACTTGGCTCATCTACTGCCCTAAGGGCGAAATAGCTGGTCCCCATAGGGCCAGCTTCTGTTGATTGACTATATGGACAATATGATGAGACCACTATGCCCGGCTCGACCACTAACTGCACAGAAACAGTTCGGCGCTTTGAGGTATATTTATGCAGGCAGAAATCCTCCGTTCGTGTGCTTCTGTCTTCTAGCGTCGTGTCTGTATGGAGTGGATCCACCGGTTATTTGTGACACCCGGGTTCACCAAGCACTCCAGGCTTTCAATCAGCAGGAGCAGCTTCTGTCTTCTATGACTTCATATGTTGACTTGGTCGCCTTAGTGGTTTTACCGGACACAATGGGTGTGTGAGTTTATATTTGTTTATGTTATGCATATTATTTACTACACTACACGCTGCTGTGCGGAGTATTGTGTACATGTATAATGCCTATGCGTGTAAGGGACCGTCCGTATTGGGCGGAAGTAAGCTATTATTGCGTGCTTGGATGTAGTACAAAATACAAAAAAACTGTCACCCTGCCATTCGGGACGAGACACACGTAAGGGAGCTATGAGCCGCCCCCGTGTCTCGCGCGGGTCTATCATAAGATGGACTGAGTGACTTATGGGTGACATGAGTGTATTACGTCCGCAGATTCTGAACTCCCTGGACGCTTGCCTGGGATGGACCAGACCAGTTGTGACCTAGTGAGAGTCGGTGATATTTGTCTACTTACTAGACAATTATCGGTGTACCTGGATGCGGTCCTCTCGGTGTCGCTTCCTTGGTGACGCATTGGTGCTACAACAAATCTTGGGAGAAGAACATGTATGGTTATTCAGCATCAATTGTATGGTCCCTATCTGTTTCGTGTATTGGAGATGGGACTCCTGGTTATGCTATGCATTTTTGCATATGTACATATCAAGGTCATGTATACATATTTGTATTATGATTACTCCTCGGCGACAGTGTGGACTTAGACGTATGTGTTCCTATGTGTTGTTATTGATGTATTATAGGGCCAATTTTAAAATTACATTACAGTTAAAATACAAGTGTATATTAGAGCGGCACTTGTTTCAGACTTGGGATTTATATCTATAAAGCATGTTGGCCGGTTTTGGGGCAAGTATCTTGCTGGAGATCGTTAGTGTTCTGGAGTTGTTGGCTATTTTAGTGACATCAGCCGTCAGTTATTGGCATTGCCATACTTAGCTACGCCGATTAATTTATGCTACCCACCCATCGACCAGACCGCTATGCAGTTATTTGGGTTGTGACGTATTCGGGTAGAGGCTAGGTTCAACCAAAGTCATTGCTCACTCGAGTACAGTTCTATTTTCGAATAATGTGTGTGCCTTGGGTAATTGCTTTTTTATGCATATTATTACTGTTTCTAACGGCTGATATCCCGACAACGATATACCCACGACACCAGCCGTCCCGGATCTTCGCAGAGACCGAAAGAAGCCGTGGCATTTTATGCACGGATCGATGTCAATCTCAGCGAGTCCAGTATATTTTGTTATCAGACGGTGCGCGCTCTATATATGTACATGGATATATATACAAGTACGTCTATGCATATATGTAAAATCCCACCACTCACCCTATTGTTGCAGTTTGATTAAAATACCAGAAGTAGTCTGGCTTGAGTGGTTAGAAGGCAGGCCAACAATAATGCGTGCATGGAGAGTCCGTCCGTCACCGATTAAACAGGCTTCGTCAGTGAAGCGAGTTCCACCGGTACCAGACCAATTGTTGACCCTTCCTCTTTCCACTCATTACCCTTACCATTACTACTAAATATAATCTACTAAGTCTAGTCTAACATAGTACATAATAGCATATCGGGATTGTGGTGGGTAGAATTCCGTACACTCGTTGGGTGGGATTATTTGCATGTTAATTTTGGATTCATGTGTTAGCCCACACGAGCCTGTACATATCGTCTCGTTAATTTCCCAGTACTAATCCTCGATAAGGCAGTCCATACGCAAGAGACTTTCCCGGGCCAGTTCCGATCGAGTACATACCCATTGGGTGGGATTACTTGTATGTTAGTTTTAGCTATGGTTATGCTAGAATGGCTTTCGCAGCCGCAAGCGGACGGGATTCCCGGGTGGCGGCCAGCCATACGCTGACAACGCCCCCTCCCCCGCGGCCCCGTCCCCATACGGTCCGTTCGGGAGTTAATACAGTGTCCACGCAGGGGGCGAGCTCGCAGAATATCGTTAAAATGATCTAGGGTTTGCTATTTGTTTGACGCCAGCCGTCCGTATTGGCGTTCGGAGCTACCCGATTCAGTTGTGCTAACCTGCACCTATACCATTTCTTCCATAATGATAGTACCTGGCGGTTATCATTGATCACGAGGCAATCAACCCAAACAACCAACTATTACAATCATTAATCATACAGACCCATCAAACTCAAACAGTTAATATGGTGCCCGGTCGGACGAGTGGTTGAATTCTTTGCTTCTAATAAATGTATCTCTTCTCATTGTGGATGAGTGTTCTTCTTTTTTAAGCTTTGCATGAATCTCACACCCGTGCCAGTAACAGCCGTGATATTGATATAAGGTATTGGTTTCTAGACAGTATCCATGTACTGGAGCACCTACAATCCATCTTTCACCCCCGTGCCCGCACTGTTCGTGGTGAATGTGAATTCCCTCCTGCTTTTCCACAGAGTACATCCAATCGATCGCACCATAACTGTTAGAACCTTTTGGGTAGAACACTTTCTCGAACGACGAACGCGGGCGCTCTAAATAATTACCATCACATATTACTTTTGTCTCACCTCTCATACATGTTCGTCCGTGTCTCTTCATATTACTCGCTTTCGTGAATTTCTGTTTGCAATTATCGCAGGCGTAAATTTTAGATAGATTTTTAAGGTTTTTTATCAGAAATGCGTGATTATTATACAAGCCTATTGTCATTGGTTTAGTACCTTTTTCAACCACCAAACACCACCTTGTGTCGGTTGATATACTTCTATACCGATTTTAAAAAACACTTCAACCAAAATTTTTCAGATCTGAAAAAGGAATTGGTGAAAACCACATTACTATCGAAATATTGCTTACTAAGTTCTTTCGCTTTTTCTGTACATCTGTCAGGTCTTTTACCGGTCATATGCATAGCTAGACACCTGAACAGACAAAGGTCGTCATTATACTTATCTAAAGAATACATACCTTTTCTATTCTCAACCATTCTGGAAGTTCTCTCCTGCTGCTTCTTTGGATTGTAGTCCCAAATTTATTCCCCTACTGCCCTGTATTAGCTTTACAAAAACCTCTACCCATCTTACAAACTTCCACTTTGTATTTGGTCTGTCTATTTTATCGGACATTATTCGTGTTTGCTCCTTATCTGACAGCCATTTTTTAACGGTTTTCATTGATGATAGTGGTTCGCTACCACCGATATTTTTGTGAAATATTATATTCATAGGTTTTCCATTTTTAGTTTCCTCCATATGTTCTAGCTTGTAAGAATATGAATATCTCAAATAAAAATTGGTTGTTAGATACGGAGCGAGTTTATCGGACATGCGTTCAGACTCGTTAATGTCAATGTTTTTACGAAAGGATAATGTAACTACCCGTCTTCCCCTTTCTACATTTTCCAATGTTTCATCATGAGCCCCCCAATATTTCTTCACCTTCTGCCACTATCGCGCGGACGATATATTTTTTCTTATTATTTGGTATTGGGTCACCTAGCTGTGCGTCTAATTTGGGACAAATTATTGGTGCTTGAAGGTTTTAGTACACTAGCCCTTAACCCCGCAATACTTTCTTTTTGAATTCTGTTACCAACTTCCTCTGCTAGTGAGAGGTCTTTAAAGGCTCCTCATTTGTGGGCGCGGGTAAACCGCTTCATAAACGCCTCCTTCTTTGTGGCGTTTATCAGCTTTGTCAACCCCCTAACTCTCAACTGTTTACTATAAGTAATCCCTAGAGATTCGGCTTCTCTTCTCAAACTTTCTATTTCTGCGTTATCATATTTTCTGTATATAACCTATGCAATTTATCTGTTCAATTGGACGTGAACAATTTACATCATGTTTTTTCACGTCCAATTGAATATAAACATATACATATACATATATAATGGAGTGTGTGACTTGTTGTAAGACGTTTACGTGTAAAGACTATCTACGAAGGCATCTAGCAAGACGTAGAAAGTTTCCTTGTGTCCCCCCACAATTTAAATGCTCCAGATGCCCTTGTAAATTCGTTAGTGCCCAAACTCTTTGTGGACATAAGCAACTACGCTGTCAGGTGGCTAAATATAAACTATCACGTACGGGGCGCCAAGTGGGACATGGCTCAATTTTGTCAACAAAATTCATTTTTGTGCCACAAAATTCAATTCTGTGTCACAAAATTCACTTTTGTGGCACAGAATTCAATTCTGTGCCACAGAATTCAATTCTGTGTCACAAAATTCACTTTTGTGCCACAAAATTCAATTCTGTGTTACAAAATTCAATTCTGTGCCACAGAATTCAATTCTGTGTCACAAAATTCAATTCTGTCAATTCTGCACACGCATGTAAGAAGGACTACCATTGGTCAGAAACTGCACTGGAGAAATGGGTCACGGTCGCCGATCTACACATTCAATGTCGATGATTCATTTCTCATTCTGCCATTTTGCTTCAACTATCTCCAAACAGTCGAACGTTGACAAACTCATTCGTATTTAAACTCATTTGCGTTATAATTGTACACATAATTCATGTACATGTAGATCTCCCGCGAGTACTGACGTCATGTATTGTGTATCGCAAGGTACATCTGCCCCAGTTAAATCAATAATACACGCTCTGTGGCCTGTGTTCTGACTGCTGTCTGTGTTTATAAACAGAATGTGTGTATTGGGCCATTTGAGGAAACCATTTGTAGTATTTGTGTAGATACCATGGATACTAAGATGGTGTATACTGTAAATAATGCATGTAGACACATAGTTGCGAACACGTAACTTCGCAACTAGTAGACACAGATCCAATACCATTTGTTTCACAAGGTTAGATCTACTGTTAGAATACGACGTCATCTAATGTCATTTTCGAGCATAAAACGTTACCTGATAAATAGAATACCAGGCTAGTGTATTTTAATATCAAGTTTATCAGGCTCGGCTTGGAAACGGTAGGAATTCCTCGGCAAGCCTCGGAATTCCTACGCGTTTCCTAGCCTTGCCTGTTAAACTTGATATCCAAATACACTAGCCTGGTATTCTCTATATAGGGCATGCTCTCAGGTCTAGCTATGTCCGGCTACTTTATGTTTGACCTGTTTACATAATTGAGGGAAAATTCTGAATATTTTTCTTATTTATCCTTCAAAGTATATATGCTTATATGGTGTGACCACTCATTTGTAATCATAATATAACCAAAATAACTGTCCATAAAGAAGTATAATATTGATATATTTGGTTTATTTATTTTCGCATTGAAATATTTAAAACTGCAAGTGTACTCCACCATCTAGTAAAATGGACTAAGACCGATCTCAACCAATCAACGTAGAGATGACATAGACTATCCTACGCAAACTAATTTTTGTGGACAAAAATGAATTCTGTCCCACAAAACTGAATTTTCTTCACAAAACTCAATTCTGTCTTACAAAATTGAATTTTGTGACACAGAATTGACAGAATTGAATTTTGTGACACAGAATTGAATTTTGTGACACAGAATTGAATTTTGTGATTTTTAGTGTTACAAAACTCAATTTTGTACACATAATTAACCTGTACTGCATGGCGCCCCGTATCACGCGCGTACGCATTGAAATTGCATTAATGATGTCGACTTTTTTCAAAAGTCAATTTTCAATATAATTGGGACTACAAGACCACTTTTTATCATTCGATACCACCACCAATTTTGGTTGGCTGGTGGTGGGAGCTACAATACAGCTCAATAACGTAAACAACGTTGGCGGTATTATTTTGACTCACTCTTTTCAAAATTCGATTCTCTCTCTTGGAAGAATATAATTTGGAAAATAATTATTTTCTCCAAAACACATATGCTGAAATAATTCATAAATTTACTGTAGGTAGAGAATTTCCTCGTTAACCAATTATTTGATTTTTCGGGGGTGGTGGGGGTAGTATATAGGGGTGGAACGTATACCACCGTAGGTGGTATGATTTTGACTCCCTCTATACTACTCACCCCAATTTGATACTACTGCTTATGCTGGTACAATATTAAGATTGAATTATCGCGCTTAATGTTTATTCATACAACATACTAGTATTACTTTTTATACACCCACAACGAGTTGTGGGGCGGTATGCTGGAGTCAAGTTGTGCGTGCGTCGTGTGTGCGGCACTGCGTGCGTGTGTGTGTGCGTGCGTGTCGTGCCGTGCGTGAGTGCGTGTCGTCGTGCGTGTGAGTAAGCGTCCGTGCGTGTGTGCGTGCGCCCGTCCGTCACTAAACTTAACATCAGAGAAATATGTTATAACTTCTATTTCCTTCATCTAAAATGCTTAATTATTTCCACATTGCATTCTTGTAAGGCTCTACAACAGTGTGCTGTGCCATCCACGACCGTCAACCCCCGCTGATCCCATGGTCAGGTACTGTCTTTACAAAATTAACATCAGGAAATAGTTTTAACTTCTATTTCCTTCATCATGCCTTAATAGTTCACACATGCTCGTAACGGTTCTAATCCATTGTGCGCCAAATCCACGACCGTCCAAACCCCGCTGATCCCAAGGTCAAGGTCAAATACTTGGTCTCTTTACTAAACTTAACATCGGAGAAATAAGTTATAACTTCTACTTCCTTCATTGAAAATTCTTAATATTTCACTCGTGCATTTCTCTAAGGTTGTAATATCATGCTGTGACAAATCCACGACCGTCCAGCCCCCGCTGATTTTATTTCTTTCATCGAAAATTCTTAATGTTTCATGTATGCATTCCTCTAAGGCTCTACTATCATCCTGTGACAAATCCCCGCTGATTTCGAGGTCAAGGTCACATACTTAGTCTCTTTACAAAACTTAACATCAGAGAAATCGGTTATAATTTATTTTTCCTTGCTCGGATCTGTTTCACATTTCACACAAGCATTGTTCCAATGGACCTCTACCACCCTGTGACAAATTCACGTTCATGACGCCCCAGCTAAGCCCAGAGTCAATTTCACAAGCCCACAGACTTGGAAAATGTTTACATATTTAGGGGTACCTGGTTCCACGCGGGGGGTATTCCGTAAGCCTCGCTTACTGACCAATCTAGTTGAATTCAAACTATATTTTGAAATAAATAAAATTGCTAAGTCATGCTCGTTTAGTGTAGGGTGATTCATGTTTTACATTTATCAAAATATCAGTATTCCGAGAACGGTAACATAAATAATTATTTTCCTGACAAATAAGTGTCCGAAGATATTGGGTAATTATGGTACTCACTATCATAGTATATTTTATCAGTGTGTGGTACATTTAACCTTTTACGTAGCTTGTCAATCGTTATGACATTCGGAACACCTTTGCTTGTATATGGTAACAAGCCCGTTACCACTATCTACTGTCGTGTTCCTCACCAAAAATTATTATTTTATTAAATTACGTAAGATATTTATTTTAAATGCGAAACAAATCCTGTGGAAATTTAATATGGGGGCTAAAATAAAAAAGAAATATATTTTTAAAAAGAAATATATTTTTAGCTCACCTGAGCGAAGCTCATGTGAGCTATTGTTACCGCAATGTGTCCGTCGTCAGTCCGTCCGTCCGTCCGTGAACATTTTCAAATGTCTTCTCCTCGGTAACCATTGGGCCTATAGTCACCAAACTTCATAGTCATGGTCCTTAGGTAGGGAGATTACAACATTGTTAAAATTACGTCATTACGTAATCCAAGATGGCCGCCGTCTAAAAATAGCACAAATTCTTCAAAAAATCTTCTTCTCAAGAACCGCCAACCGGATTTCGACAAAGCTTGGTAGGAATGATCGATGTACAATGCTCTTTCAAAGTTGCTAAAATGGTGACCCCGGGGTCAAAAATGGGCGTGGCCCGTGGGGTCAAATTGGGGTCAAATTTTATTTTTGACCGAATATGGTCATGTTATATATCAAATTGAAGTATCAACGAGGCGATCACTCTAGTGCATTTTTTGTCGAAATCGGATGGTTATGTCATCCAAGATGGCCGCCGGAAGGTCAAAATGTCGTTCTTTTATTAGAGATTTCAAAATTCTTTTTCACATGAACAGTTTGGCCCATGGTAGCCAAACTTAAAAGTTATGGTCCATGGGTGAAGCCTTTTCAGATTTGTTAAAATGGAAGACATCGCTAATCCAAGATGGCCGCCGTCTAAAAATAGCATAAATTCTTAAAAAATCTCCTTCTCATGAACCGCTAGCCGGATTTCGACGAAACTTGGTAGGAATGATCGATATACAATGCTCTTTCAAAGTTGTTAAAATGGTGACCCCGGGGTCGAAAATGGGCGTGGCCCGTGGGGTCAAATTGGGGTAAAATTTTATTTTTCACTGAATATGCTCATGAATGTCATATATCAAATTGAAGGTATCGATGAGGCGATTGCTCTGGTGCAATATTTGTCGGAATCGGATGATTATGTCATCGATGATGGCCGCTGAAAGGTCCATTTATTCGAGATTTTGAACGTCTTTTTCTCAAGAACCACATGGCCGATGCTGGTCAAACTTCATAGTAAGTTAAGATCCTTGGGTGAAGCATTTTCAGATTTGATAAAATGAAAGTCATCGCTTAATCTAAGATGATCGCCATCTAAAAATAGCACAATTGTTTTAAAACACATATGAACTCAATGTCACATTCTCCTCTGGTGTTCATGGAGTCAGGTGAGCGAATTAGGGCCATCATGGCCCTCTTGTTTAATTTGTGGACCGATTTTCAAATTCTAACTTTTGTTACTTATTTACATCAGTTCCAAGCTATCTAACCAGGTTTCGGAATCAATTTCCAATTTTTTCCCGTTTTTTTATACTCTCCTGGACAGCTCCACCTCCTTTTTGCCTCATGTTAAATTCCCGTACGAAAATATTTTTTTCGCAATAAAATCTTTATTCAATGGAATTTCATCAACTTTTTGGGGAGGGTGACTTTTTTGTTATTGATGAAAACGTACTTACATTTAAATATTGTATAATAGCCAAAAGTTCATCGGCAGCAAAACGTGGAACAGACAGTAATTTTCACATTGTAATCGTGATATTATTTACATGTACAGTGCAACCTCTCTACAACAGCCACCCTACTACAATATATAGTTGTATAAATAAGCTGTTATTTTGTATGCTTATTTTCATATAAGACATGGACAATAAGGTGTAATTTGGGGAAAATACCGTTATTTCAGCGTGTATATATCACCGTCTGAAAATAAGCCGTAATTTGTGGAAATAACTGTTATTTCAGTGGGATAATTTCTGGGCCCACTCAAATAAGGCGTAATTTGGTGAGATAGCTGCTATTTGTTTTTTATTTGGTCCAGTCGTAACCTTTTATATCTACTTTATGACCCAGCTGCCAGAAGATGCAAACTCTAAGCTACACACGAGCCTAAAAATCAACAGACTTTACTCAACTAGAAAATATTTTTCACAACTTTTCGCCTCTTTTCGACACTTTTTTTTTCTTTCTTTTCTTCGTAGTGCTCACACGTTGGCTTTTCGTGGTACCGACTTTGTTGTTGTTTTATACTTTTTGTTTGTTCCTTCATATGGTAATTAGTAGTAGAACTGTTAAGTCAGTGCGAGACGTTTCTATTAGCTCATGTACAGTCACTAGTGAACGAGCTATTTACATTCAGTTTAGGAGATTGGATTTACAGTGCTGTCGAGTCCGTTCGACGTGCAGGCTGTATATATGTATTTTTTGCCGATCAGTTCTATTTCTTCCAGGTTCTCCGTTGTATTCAGGATTCGCATAATATTCAGTCATGGGTATGTATAAGCGAGCCAGAGGTGCGTGAGGAGCGCGGCGTTGTGTCTATAGCATTAGAGTTCTGTCCTGATTCGTGCTAACCCTATGCACTTAAAAATGAAGTGCTCGCGATCTGATTTGATCTGATCTGATTTACATATTTTACAGCTTGGATTTACTGAGAACTAGTTAAATATATCCCTGTTTGCATGCAAAGTGTATGTGCCTGTCAGTAGCCTGGCATTGATCTCTGCTCGTCTGATGTCGTGCCGGTTGTTTTGGACGGTTGACCATAATATGGTGGTTCATATTCTCCTTCATTGTGAATTTCCATTGGCTTTTGGAGGGAGGGTTGCTTATAATATGTTAAAGGTAGAAGGTAAGTCGTACTTCCGATTGGTGTCCTCTATCTTCCTGAACCAGGTTTTATTCCCGTTGGATTTGATAGCCAATTGCCGTTTCGATTTAGAACCAATAATCCTCTTGGATTATTCAAAACGGCCCCTGTTCAAAATGGCCCCAGGTCAAAACGGCCCCGATTTTTGGTCAAAACGGCCCCATAAATTGGTCAAAACGGCTCCTTCGTCCAAAATAAATGGTCAAAACGGCCTCTATTTGGTCAAAACGGCATCCATTTGGTCAAAACGGTCCCAATAAAAATATCGGGTATCATTTGTATTTTATGTATTTTTCAGATATTTTGATAGTATATTTAGGTTGTAAAATGTAATATTATGACGTATTTTAGCCGAATTTGTTACAATAAAATTCTTAATTTTCGTGAAAATCGTTACGGGGTGTCACTAGTTAATGATTTGTATATGGAACATCAAATAACGACAAGTGTAGGCCTATTCTCTCTAATAAGTCGCCAATACGGGTGTCATGTCTTACCAGCTTTATATTCAGCAAACTATACATCTTATACCCATTGTTCTTTAGTACAATACTATTACCAATTAGTGAACCATATTTCTTCTCACCTATGAATGCTATACGCTTTTCACAACACCATAAACATCAGCAAACGATACATACGTTACTGACGCCACATTCACTTTGTTTATTTAATTTGACTATTTGCCTCGTACCATTCATGTATCTATATTTTGGTTCAGAGTGGCTGACTCCAGACTCTGGATACATACATACGTGACTATGTATGGTGAAAATAACTATTAATGTAGAATGACATTTGTGTAATAAAAGTTCAACAATGTTTAGCTTTTTATTAACCTGTCAGTGTACATCAACTGGGTGGCTATAAGGACACAGATACATACGATACATGTATTATATAAGGATATTGCCTTTATCCAGAGTGTTGGAAATACGTTTTCATAGCAGATTAGTTCAACACCACGGGATTATAAAACGTTTATGATTTATGCTACAGGCGGAAATAGCCACCCTGTGTCTCAAACACGGTTTAAAATACATACGTTACCGATACATACGTTACTGTTGAATACTAAACCACCACTAAACCTGTATATGATTAGCTTTACATGTCTTAGAAATGTTCTTTGGTCGCCAATTTCTTAAACACATGCAACTGTGGTGCATTTGAATAGTTTATTGAAGTCGATGTTCGATGTGAGAGTTTTTGCACAACCGTACTTGGCTTAAGGTATGCCGCTTATGATGTAGTTTCAGTGTACGATAAAAAATATATTTATTTAATTACGAACATATATACACTGTTCCATATTATGCACAATTGCAAATGTTATTGTTTGCACATGTGCATACCGGCAATGGTCATTATATTGGTACATACGTTACCAATGGTAACGTATGTATCTTCCACATCAATTGCATAGTATGTCAAAACTGAGCGATTATAAACAGTCTCCGTCACGTATAGACTATGTACGAATACTGCACGTGCAAATAGTTAAATATTGTCATACATAAAACAACACTGTCAAATACTGCAGAATTTGATTCCATTTCCTTCTGTGATATGTCAGATTTTTTATTTTACTCATCTCAAAGATCAGTTTTCTATAATAATTGATCATATTAAAACATGTACTTTCTGTATACTATCAACACTATGACAATACACAACTAGAAAATGTCGTCTGTCAACGCACGTAGGGCCCCTATTTGAGAAACTATTACATATTTTCAACAACAACAAAACAGACAGACGGACGGGCGATCAATAGCGAGGGTAATTGTATTAATGTGGAAGGATGTATCATTACTAAGTAATGCATGTGTGCAATATGAAGATGTTAGCTGAAGGGAAATATAAATTATATGTGATTGGCGAAACTCTTACACAAACTTTCAAAACAAAATAAACAGACAGACGGACTTACGATCAGTAGCGAGGGTAATTGTATTAATGTGGAAGGGTGTATCGCTACTTTAAGTAATGTATGTGTGCAATATTAAGATATTAGCTGAAGGCAAACAGTAACTATATGTGATTTGAGAAACTCTTCACAAAAACTTTTAAAAAATAAATGGACGGACAGACAGACGGACAGGACAGACAGAAAGACAATGCGACACCTATAGGGCACCGCCGATTCTGGGCGGGACCCTAATAACACGACACACAAGTATCGCTGGTATACTAGCCATGTCGGTAACGTAGTCTCTACTAACAATATATACAAAGTGGATTGATACATACGTTACCTGTCCCGCAGTTATCATAGTTATTCTGGAGTTAAACATGATACGTCACATGCATTACTATTTACCTTAAGCATAGATAGTAAACCAATATAGGTGTGTTGAGCTTGAAGATTTTAGTATTGAATTATTGCGAAAAATGATGATGTTGTAGAAATGATACACACGTTACATTAACAAATTCACATGTATGTTAGTGGCTGGTTATACTTCACTGATTTTGTTTGTGTTACATTTAATATCCATGTGTGTCTATACCAGTCAGGAAGACTGACGTTTGTTTTACTTCCCGTGACAATAACTTAAGTGCCATTCACATATACCGGTAATCAACAAAGACGTGTAACATACACACTTTCATCAAAATAGTGCTTGACTGTGTACGAGTAACTCTCTCTGAAATTCTTAAATATATTGTCTGAAGCAGTAAGGCATTTACAATTAACTATAATTGGTTGTGTTGTTTATCTGTCAAATTTCTAATGTTTGATACTTACGTTACCTATTTTGGTGTTTGCCTTATTCGACAGTGCACTTAAAACTCACAGTACACTTAGATAAATACGTTGAATCTCATTAGAAATATTACCAGTCACATATTTGATTTATGTAAACATGTGTTTCAGATGCTTATATTTGTGTTTAAATGTGATCCTAGACAAGCAACGATTGTTTAATTGAAAATAAATGAACGTGTTCATGTGGTGTTTGTCCTTGTTGTAGCTGTAGTACATACACACCAAAGACAATAGCTTAATATGTCGCATGATTTATTAAATTAAGTCTGTACCTTATGCAACCAAATGGATAAGCTATGTATATTCAGGTCAAAAATAAAATTAGTGTTCATGCAAAAAGCCGTGACGTATGTATCGAGTAACACGCAAAATGTAATTGGGTGATATACTTCTGTCGCATATAACTTTTGTGTTAGACATTTTTAACAAATGAAATTTTAAATTTTGGTAGAGTATATACCAACTAGTTGTCTGGTTAACAGCAATTTGTATATACAGTAAGTTCAATTGTTAGCTTTTCTTATACAACATTGGTGCCTTATTAGTGAAAATGGGCCTGCAATAGAAGCATAATTATACCTGATTGATTGGATAGCAGGATTATAGTTTAATTTACGATTATCACAAACAAGAGCGAGAGCACTTACAAATATTAATGACTCCCTTGATGCAGATACTGGGGGCAGGGTGGACTACGTGATCCCACAGGAGGAAACTGGAGTACCCGGACGACATAGCCATACTAAAATAATATATTTACCACTCCAGACAGGAGTAAAATGTTATGTAAGTACTTATCAATTTCAGCTCCCGAGAGAACTTGACTGGCAGTTTGCCACTGGTCTCTTGAATGTGTTGACGGTATACAAGCCGCGTGTCACCCGCCAGAACGTGTAGCCATCTCGCAGTTTATGCGTAGCATGACAATATGGCTGCCCCCATAGAAATTTGCGTGGCATAATATGCTATCTCAAAGGAGATAACATATACTAATACGATACGATATCCAGTTATGTCTACGTCACGAACCATGTGGTCATCGCTCAATTTAGTAACAGGCTATCACAAGGTATAACTTTCGGACAAACAAATCGGCATAATGGCCGCTAGTACTCCATTCGCGTTTATTAAACTTACCGAAAATGACGTTCCTGGTGATAGGTTTGTGTTCGAATATGTCGACAAACATTCCAACACACGACACAAAACACTGGGTGGAATATGCTTGTCCCACACCAGTGCATATGATGTATACTTTTTCTCGACCCTTTGTATATAGAACATATTTGCGATCAACGTCACAGTCAACGATTTGTGTTATACACATGTGATTATTATACCACATGTATAAAATATGGCATTTACACATGCTTTAAATAATCAATTATATCACAGCGTCTCTATCTCGGGATATGCTGGAAACAATGTATGCTGGGATTTAAAACTCGCCCATACAAGCGGCAAGCTAACTCAGTATGCGAACCAATTGTACCTCATCTCACCAACCCTCTTACCTAGTGTCTATTCTGGTGAATTCTGATACACCATTTTGTTTTCACAAAATTTCAAATAGTTTTCATATTTCTCCCCAGAAGTTAGTATATGTTATGATCACCATTTGAATGTACGCGAGACAGTTCAAATGGTGGTCACAACGTATAATTTCATTAAGAAATAAGGGAAAAAGCCAAGAAACTATATACAGAAATTCTCGTTCATGTATCCTGGACTGCTCATAATTCGAGACTCTAACGATATTAAACAACATGCGTAATACATAATAGAGTATAAACCTTTTGTATTAAGTTACATGCAAATTATAATCTAATTATCTGTATATATATTGCGTTTACTGGCTTCAAAAGCACGGATAAATGCAATTGTTTACTTTCAAAACACGCTCGTGTACAAATGGCCGCCTCCAGCTTACCGTGAAAGGTCGCGACCTTTGACCCTATGACGTCATATGCTCTTCCGGTGCAGGTGCCCGGTTGGAAAACACCACAAATTGTGTCTGCATAATGTACCATTGCGTTCACGGGTCGAACTTAAATGATTAGACAAACGATTGCCAACTTAGAAAATATAATTTGCTAGATTAAACAAATTAAACAATATGAAGTTTCAACTTGTTGGTTTTAATACATTTTTAAAGTGGTATAATGTCTATTTTTGGAGTAAGACATTTCAATCCCTTCTGCATGTGGTACTCGTCCACAATGGGAATAACAAAAACAGAGACCAGATTGCATATATCTGCTGATAAATGGAGGTATTGAACTGATGTGGACGAACTTAAAAGTGACAATTAAAAAAAAATAGGATAAGGTGGTGACTGAATGAAAATCCATATTCCTACATTATTAGTGCCTTTCCACCTACAAATATTACGTGACCTCCATTGATAAACATGTAAACAACGTACGGGTGCAAGCAAACTAATTTATGTGTAAATTTTCCTATCGAAATCCGGATTTTAATGGAGGGGGTTAATGGGATTAGTGGAAAACACAACATTTAGGTGTGTTGTGTTGTTTGGCAATGTATTAGTCCTGTTTAAATCGCATTTTTCTAACTTGACATGTGTGACCTTTCATCTTGCTTCGGTTGAACACACAAGTGTAATGGAAGTGACGTAACTCGTAAATCTCGCGATAGAACGAGAAAATAAAAATGGCCTCGAATCTGTGCGGCTATCGAAGTTAGAGGATCGTATGATATGCCTAAATGTGTATTCCAAATGTAATGGGCTAAAAGACTGTGTGTAACGACGATTGAAAAAAATGGTCGTTATGGCAGTTGCAACTCACTAGTGGCTAGTGAAATGAAGCTTCAGATTCCTTTGACCAGTATAACTCCTGGGGCCCGTTTCCCTAAACGTCGTACAACTAAGAAGTTCGTAAGCGCAACAATTGAAATACACAATAACATTTGCCCTGACAAGACAAAATTTGAAAATATTTCGTGGATGTGCCACATTTAATGACATGAACCCGTAGGTACAATATCGTATCATTAGAGAAACACGTTAACGTGAGAAGCTAATTCATAGAGATAGAATGAACATTTTTATCGTATGATGCATACACCCCTACATCCTGATAATTGCTACATAAAAATGGCGAATATGCAAACTAGTGTAGATCCTGATCAAACTGCACATCACATATGCGCATTCTGACCTGTGTCGATTACATGTAGGATATACACTGGTCGCATACATGTAGGCCATAAATAGCATTTCTGCAATCACATAGGCTTGATGTAAGCACTAAATCACTTCCATGGATCGTTTAAAATATAATTATATTGTACATCTGTGATTTTCCTTTTCTTGATGTCCGGAAAATTGTCCTTAAATGGTCAGTTGGTTGGGAGCATGCAAAAGGTAAATATAACAATGTGTTTCATCCTTTCAGGAAATCCGTTCCCAAAACCTATACAGAAGACAGTATATAGACCGGTTTTCGCCACATGTGTTTGAACAGATGGTCAGTATGTTGGTGTCATATGGGTATTTTGGTGAATATTTGGTAAGATTTTGATGGATTTCGTTGGTTTTGGGTAATTTACATAGTTTTGTGGAACTAGCCTACTAATGCTCACTCATTATTGTTTGTTCGAACTTTGTTCCAGGGCGCCGGTAGGCGGAGTTGTGTATTACTAGGAGTTCTAAAAATAGACACAGCCTGTAATTCGTACAAGCGCTATAGGGGGCTGTTTTAGTAGTGTCTGTTTTGACCAAATTCCCAAAACTTGGGGGCCGTTTTGTATGGAAGGTCATATCCGCAATAATTATATTTGGCTTGATGCTTGCTGGCTGATGACATTCTAAGTTCTGTCCGTCTTATTACATTTCTATGTATGTGGCGTGATGCTTTATTCATTCGTACTGTCTCAATGCGTTGTGTGTTGATTACATTCTAAGTAGCTTCATGCTTCACTGGTAGTGACATCCTCAGTTCCATTATTGATTATTGCATCGCTGTTTTGCTATGCTCGCTAAGCCACGTCCCTTGACAACAACAATTGCAAAATTAATTTGGGAACAACCATTATGACGCCAGGTGCGCTGCTAAAACTTAAAATAGTTCTCCCTAAAAGTATTTAATATGCTGGTACGTGTCCATGCCGTAGCCAGACCTGTTTGAAGGGGGGGGGTCGGTTTCGAAGGCCCAACTGGGAACCTGAGGTATATAGGGGGGTCTAAAAAAGTGGACCTCGATGCTAAAAAAGTGTACCTCGAGGCTGGGCGGGGGGGGGGGGGGTCGACGACCGCTCCGACCCCCCCCCCCCCCGGCTACGGGCCTGCTGTCCTACAGGAAACAGACAACCAATTGATTTCCCATAGACCCACATTCACACAAACATGACAATCGCAAACTACCTGCGACAAAATCAATTTTTTTACTTCCATTCCTGGAGTCAGTGACCTAAGCCGGTTCTAGATCCATGCCAAACACGGGGTCATGCGGGTTGATTTCCACGAGTTATTTCCCCTTTTTTGACGGAACCGTCTACTTTCACTTTCGAAATCTCTATCTCACCCCCACATCAAGTCGCACACAGAAAAAATTTAACATGCATGTGTAGAGCATGCAAATAATATAATAAAATGTTTGGCACAGACATACCTTTCCTGCAGCATCTATTTTATTTATCTATCTGTCATAATAATAACAATCAATGCCGTTGTTCTGAGAATTTACTCCTTGTTGCTAAGCTGTACCAGGACTGGTTTGCCGTCTATATTATTCATAAGTTGACTGTGTCCTACAATGCGTTGCTCTCTAAATTGGTTCCAGGTCCCTAACGGTGTTGATGTAGATTGATGCCGCCTTTTCTGTTGCGCCATGTTTAGGTTAAAAGACACCAAATAGTTTTACTGTATAATTTAACCGAATCCCAACCAGTCTTTCCTACTTTCACTATTCGTATGGATGTTGTGGGACCAACCTGGTCATGTCAGGCGCGGATCCAGGATTTCGGGTTGTGGGCGTAACTATTTTGCAATACTTGACTATATTATCGAGTGAGCGTAGGATTGTAGTTCAGGTTGTTGTTGTTGTTGTGGATGCTGTCAGATGCTGCTGCTGCTGCTGCTGCCCGCGTTTATTTTTTGGCTGCACCCCGCAATAAACAATAAATTCACAACGCGAACATAGAAACGTGCCTTGTAACTTGTAAGCAAATCTTTACTCGGCGAATTTGGGGGGAGGGGGGAAAGGGAGTGCGCCGGGTCACTCGTAATTTTTAAAAGTGGTGGACTAGTTGCAATTATACACTTATTTAACTTCCATAAAGAAAAATGTGTACCTACTAGATGGGACCCCAGCTTCAACAATAATTAAATCTATATTTTAATTAGTCAAGATCCAGAGCAGAATAAGTGCAGGTTATTGGAAAATAAGTCCCACAACATCCATAAGAAAAATTAAAGTAGCAGAGAATAGCAAAATGTGTGGTAACGGGTTAGTGTTTTAGACAAAATCAATGGTGGTGTGCCACCTTAGTCTGATCCTTGAGGGTTATTGGTTTGCATCGGTAACGGGCCAGTTTGACAGTGAACCTGTGTAAGTTACCATATGTGTAACTTACTATAAAAATGTGATTGTTTTCAGTTACGTACATATGTAATTTAATTATGAGGAAACGTGTATGTATAAAACACATTAGTAAGTCAAACACCATACATACGTATACAATTTAGTTAATATAGATTAGAGAATAATAAATGATGCGAAGTCGTCAAGGGGGTAATAGTAGTCCAGTATGAACAAAATCGTGCGGGTGTTTTGAGGTCACTGACACAGTTTGCTTGCAAATATTGATCCATTACTATCCAGTTTCACTTGAGGTACATGTGGGGTGTTGGTCATGTGATGTAAACAGACTTTCCGTGGCCAATACAAAATGTAAACAATATTGGAGGACATGACGAGGTTGGATTTTTCTTTCTTAGGAATAAGTGAACCTATTGTTTAATTCATGCAGAACCAGTACAGACCGACTGCAGGTCATGTACAAGTATGTCCCACAATATACATACGAATAGTGAAAGTAGGAGAGACTGACCTTATTGGATGGGATTCGGTTAAAGTATATAGTTAAACTATTTGGTGTCTTTTAACCTATTCTGTGATAAGTTTGTGGGTGAAATCTTACATCAACACCGGCATTGGAGGTGTGACTTGAACAGCCAATC